>PVKM010008006.1:0-40028 GCA_004027735.1 Carollia perspicillata | reverse complement strand
CCCATTTTGTCCAACATTATTCTGAATGTGTACATAAAGGTGTTTGGGGATGAAATTAACATTTGAATCAGTAGACTGAGTAAAGCAGATTGCCTCCCAAAATGTGGTGCAATCAGCTGAAGGCTTGAACAGAACAAAAAGTTTGATTAACTCTCCTACATATAGGAGGGAATCCTCCCTCCTGACTGCCTTGAACTGGTACATCTGTCTTTCCTCCCTTCAGACTGAAACTGAAACCAAAATGTCAGCTCTTCTTGGGTTTTAAGCCTGTTAGCTATCAAACTGAAACTTACTGGCTTTCCGGGTTCTCGGGGCTTTGGGCATGTACTGAAACTATGCTATTGGGTCTCCTGAGTCCCAAGATCTGAGCTTGTGAACTGCAGATATTGGGACTTGTCAGCCTCCACAATCACATAAGTCAATTTCTTACAATAAGGTTCAGTTTCTCCAAAGAACCCTCACTAATGTAGAAGGTTATTAACTATTGATTTAATTTTGTTAATAAACATCAGTTTATTTTGATTATTTCTCCTTATGTGAGGCAACTGTTTATTTTTCAAGGAATTCATCAATTTTATCTGAGTTATCAATTTTTGGACATATAATTGCTCATAATATTCCTTTATTAACTAACCTTTTCAAGTCTATTGAATCAATAGTGATGATCCCTCTTTCATTTCTACTGTTATTAATTTGTGATTTTCTCTTTTTTTCTTAGTTATTCTGGCTAGAGTTTTATCAATTTTATTGATCACTTCAAAGAGACAGCTTTTTAATTTTAGACATTAATTTTCCCAAAATACTTATTAATATTTTTTTACAAGAAGCTCTGTAAATTTTTTGTGCTATCCTTTGTTGCTCTTGCTTTTTAAATTGCTTCATGTATCTGCAGTCAAACCTATAAATCTTTTCTGACTTCTGGGTTTCTCAACTTGCTTAAGAGAGCCTCTTACTCTCCTCACCTTCCTAAACTTATTCAAATCTTTTCTGAACTATCTATAGATGTATTGGTTTACCTTGGACATAAATAGTTTAGTTATAACTAAAATTTATTTTATATATTATAAAGTATGTATCTCAATTACCCTCCAGATAAAAAGCCTGCACCATTTATTAAACCAACCTTTGTACTTGTTCACAGACAAGCTAAGCTATAGAGAAAGAGACTCCAGCATTCAATTTAATTCAGACTTGAGGGGGCAGCTCTACCACCCTCATCATGTAGCATCAACCTCCAAGTCATCAGTTCTCAGACATCAAAAAACAAAAGGGAACGTGAGAGCAGGTACCTAATCCTTCCAAGGACAAGGTCCAGAGATGGCACAAACTGGTATCTCACCTCCATTTTCTTGCCCTTTCCATTTGGCCAATGTTTAGTCACGTGGCCATGCCTCAATGCAAGAAAGTCTGAAAAATATAATGTTTTGCTGGTCAGTCATGTTCCCTGCCCAAGCATAACTCTATGAACACAGAAAAGGGAGAAAATATTAGGGCACTGCTAGCCATTTATCACAATCGCTTTTTTCCTTCTAAATTAAAATACCCGTTAAGTCCTTATGTATGCTAGGGGTTTTTCCAGGGCTTTATTCTCTTCCACTGATTTTTTGTCCTGTCGTTGTGCCGATAGCTCTCTTTCCTCACAGTGGATTCACAGCAAGGGTTAACCTTGGATGAGGTGCTGCTGACCCCTTATGCTATTTTTTTCAGTTCTTCCAAGCCCAAATTATAGAATTATTGATCAAAACCATTACTATTCAAATTAAAATTATTATTAACTATATATTTCCTAATGTTAATACATCTTCTGGTAATTGAGAAGTCAATTTATTCTATGGGTGTAATAAGCTTCCTCAATGAAAGTACTTCTGAAGTTTTTTAACCTAACTATAATGTGTGGTTTGTTTATTTACAATGTTATATGACTTATATCTTTTTCATGTTTATATATTTAGCTTCACTAACATGCCATTCTGTCTTATTTCTCAAAGTTCACAATATTAACATCGTTATTCTTACTTTCTTTTCATTCATACTTGCCTTACCTAGTTTTTCTTGGAAGTCAGAAATTACACCAAGAAATGTTTTATTGTGGGGAGGCATTTCTATATTACATTATTGAATTTGGCATTAATTCTTCATGAAAATGTCAGTCCTTTTAAATTATAAACTTAAGCTTCACCTTTGACCAAGATATTAGCTCCATTACTTATATAATTATAAATTCTGTTATCTGTTCCTGTTTCTATTTGTGAAACTCTTCTTATTTCCAAAGAAATACCCCAGCTCTAGTGTTTAAGTATTTTGTTTTTCCATGAATCATTTCTAACTGTTCTTCTACTGGGTTTTTCTCACCACTAAAACATTTCAGCAGTAACCACAGTATTTTTCAGAAAAAAAAGTTTTTGAATTCAAATTTATATTATTTAGATTATAAGTTTTCTTGGGTTTTATGGGAATAATTAGAACTCTTCATAAATATCTCAGAGTTCTTCTCTTTCTAAGTACATAGTAGGATTATAGTTTACTGACTCGCAATGTATCATCTGTCTGACTTTGGCCAATAATATACAAGCAACAGTAAAGCATGTCATAACTTGGAAAAATGTTAAGACTTCATATGCAATGTTCCATGGTCTTTTCACCTAGTCTTAATAATAGTTGAGCAGTTTTCTCTTCCTAATTTCTGTACTCAAGGAGAAACAAAAGTGGGAGTGTTGTTGAATTTAGGAAGTTCACTGAAGTGGCTATTTTCCCAGAGACCTTTTTTTAACATTTAATTTTCCATTGGTCAACACTCAACCATTGAGAGCTGAACATGTAATAAATGCTTTAGAGTTTTGTTGAGGGAGAGGGGTGTGGTGTTTGCTTGTTGCATTTTTTTTCCAAGAAAAAATCAAAGAAGGGGGAGGAAAAAAGTAGATTTCATGATCTGAGAGTGAGAGAGAGGATGCGGAATATCAACGGGATCTGTCAGCACCCAGAATAACAAATTTGAAGAGCAAACAAGAACTAATGGGGATCTTGCTTCTTCATAGTGGCATATTTTGTTCTGGATCTGACTCTTGGAATGTCAAAATATTCACTAAGATTGTAGCAGATAAGTTTAAACAAAGGCAAGCATGCTCTCGTCCTTAAACCCTAATTCTGGCATCTGCCATTCCATCCCCTTTCTTCCTTGTTAAAGCCTAAGCAGCTACAGAAACTTATTGCAACTAAAGTATTCCCTCAGTAACAGAACATCAAACGAATTTTGCTGTATTGTCCCTAACCAATATCTTTTGAAAAGGTGGGACAGTTTATATATAATGAACTGGGAGAATCCAATCTAGTTAATTTTACTGCTACAGGGCATCACTTTTATTTATTTATTTTTTACCTTTCTCATTATTTCATATTTATTGAATACTCATAATGTTCTGGTCCCCCACTCCAATGATGGCATTACCCCTTTTACCCATCCCCAGTCCCATCCCCATACCTTTGGGAAAAGCTCCATAATCACACCTGGCCCTAAAGACACAATGATATAAGGACAAACCTCTTGGGGACACTGGAGTGTTTGTTCTTCGACCTGTCTGTCCCTGCCACTACTATAGAAATATATGTATGTATACATATAATCTTTGCTCATGTCTGTACAATACTGATCTCTGATGATTGCTTAAAATAGAACCTAGTTTTCTCTACTGCAGCATCTCCTAAGCCAAAAAGCCCCATAACAAAAGGAAGCCCAGCTTCATAGATTGGCCAAGAACCCCCAGAGCATTTTAAATAGTTTCTCTGAAATTTTCACAACAATCCAATACCTATTTTCCCATAGAGTTACTGCCCAGAGGAATGGAATTTGGGGAAATTCCATCTTCTTGGGGAAGAGATGGAAATACCCATAAGCCCAGTCTAAAGGTTAGTGGCCATGATGGATGTTTGTTTGAGAAGGGGACTCTTCTTTCCCAGACATTTCAGCCAGCCACCCTGGGCCCACCTGAGGAGTGCTAGCAAAGACAAGAGTGTCCCTGAATGCATGTATGGTCTAAGGGCACCTTGAGAACTTGTGCATATTTCTTTGGAAAAGTGAAGACCTTGGAATCCCCTTCCTCACTTGTCCCTGGATGGTGTCTTCAGCAGCTTAAAGTCATTTCCTTTAACAATTGAGATTTTCGCGGTTACTCAGAGGCAGCTGGGTAATAAGAGACCAGTTCGCACCTTGAAAGAAATCCTATTCAAGTGTAATGGCTGCGTGAGGAGTCAAATGGCTGCTTTGAACATGAAATTGGCCCCTCACCAAGCCCAGCTCCAGCTAGGGTGTCATGTTTACAGACTGATCCTATGCCAGCAGATAGACAGTCGTGTTTTGTAGAATGAACCTTATTTCCTGCTCAAGCTTTAAGGGTTCTTTAAGAGATTATGAAAACTATTCCTTGAGTGTTAAAATCAGCCCAACTTTTATACATGAGGACTCCCAATGTCCCAGATCTTTGTACTCAGCAATTCAGTTTCTAGCTACTTCCTTAAGAAGACTTTCTAGGACAACTGAATCAAGACTAATTATAATATCTGTCTCTATATGATTCCAGAAGGTATCAGTTACCTCCCATTTCACCTCTAGAAGTAAAATTAAAAAAAAAAATTATTTGATATACAGAAGACCTTATATCCCCTACTTCTTCCTCTAGATAATCAGGGCTGTTTAACCTATAGTCAACCCTAGAAGTTCCCTCAAAGGATTCCAAGATGTAATCTCTACCCCTTTAGACTCTGTTCTTTAACTCTATTCTTTTAAAGACTATCTAAGTGATTTCAAGATGATTTTTCCATCTCAGCCTTTGTTATTAAGTAGCTGATATTTCTCTCACTAAAAAAAAAGGGAAGTGACCATTCAATTAGCCTGTAATAGAGGTTGCGATATTTTTTTAAATGTCTATAGAGGTTTTGGCATGAATATCCTCACAATAATATTATTTAGTGGAAACTTGTTGTTCACCTGTCCAGTATCAATTTCTCCCTTCTTCCAGTAATAATATTGTGACTTTCTATTATAAAATTTACTCTTCTCCAGCTCCCAGCCAATGTGGTCTAACTAGACTTGACTCTACCCTTGGGGCCTAATGGGTCTAAGTTGGTCTGCCTCATCCTCTGGCTAAAATGAGGTCATAAATATACATAAACAGAGTAAATGAAGTTTTTCCTGGGGCTCTGGTGAGACAGCAGGTTTTCTTTCCAGTGGAATTTTTGGTGTTATCCTTGCCATCAGGAGAAGATGGGGGCAACACACAGAGCAAAGGCGTGGGTAGGGCAGACAGGAGCAATGGGGGGAAAATGGGGACAACTGTAACTGAACAACAATTTTAAAAATGATAAGTCTTGTTGGGCTTATCTTTTAGTCCAACAAGACTAAAGGATGTAGAGGAGCAACAATAAAGAAGGAACCTATTTCCTTGGTGTCTTCATGAAGAAGCGCTCCATACTAGCCCACATAATTTTGTAAGGAAGAAAAAGAAGCTGTACCTTGTCCAAAATATTCTTATATTATAAATTCTGGTGATACATGTGGCCACATCTATATCTAACTCATATTTTAAAATATAAGCATGATATAAGCAATTAAAATGTCCTTAACATTGAAATGGTACCCATTTTTTGACTTCAGCAGTGCACCCAGGGAATCCAGTGAGGAGAAAGTGATAGAGTATAACTTGGTAGTGCCGTGTATTCAGTTCATTCTTTATAATAATGAAACCACTTAGCATTTTATACTTAAATAAACAAGGGCTGTAGTGTGTTTTGACAGAATACTCTAAATAGCAATAGTGTTGTTATTGTTGTTATTATTTTCATAAATGTTGAAACTTTATATGGAGCATAAACAAATTTGATGACTATTTATAACTTTCTTCCTGTATAATTAGCATAATAATGCTCTATCCTACAAATATGGTATTAAAGTCATTAATTACTCATGAAAACTATTTTTCACTAGAGGTTTATAAACTCATTGGTAGCATAATGAAATTCATTGGGCCTAGCAATATAATGAAAAAAATTGTTAATGTGGTGCAAATGCGTGGTTTCACTGATTTTTGTCTTCTGTTAGGAAAAACATGGCTCATATGTTAAGCATCCAATACTTTGTATGTGCTGTATAATAAAATAAAAAAGTAGCATTCAGTTTGTAACAATTTGGTTTTGGCACATATGCTAACAGAGAGGTCCAAGTCAAGGCCTGGATTTCAGTGACTGGAACACGTGTGGAACCTCTTCTAGGTCTTTATTCTACTGTGGAAGTAAATACTGAGTTTGTCTTTCTCCCATTCCCCAGGCTCACACTCCATTTACCTAGGAAGCCTCTGCAGCTCCTACCACTGCACCACAGGGTCCCTCACTTCAGAACTCATAGTACATACTGTCGATATCACCAATGTCATACACATTTAAAACCAAAGGACAACTGTAATATAAATTAGTACAGGTAGCAGCAGCGGTGGGAACCGGAGCCTTTAGGAGCCAAAATTCTGAAGAGAAAACCCTTCCTTTCTGATTGGTGGAGCTCTGATCCCATGAGGGCAGGGCGTAGCAACCATTACTTTGCTCTCTCTGTTTCCAAGTATGGGTGCAGTCATGAAAGCATATGGCATGGCATGGTCAAGAAAGCATCTCCTCGATGGCCAGAAGACTTAAAGCCCAAGAAAACTGGTAATTACTGGAGATATTGGAGAGAGCAAGAGCAAGCAAGTAAGCAAGGAAGAGAGAGAACTTGCGAAAGAGAGAGGCTCAGGAAAACAAGCCCTTAAAGTTATTTATGACCTCCAAGTGTTCACCCTCAAGCTGCACAAGTATAGATCTGATCAGTCTTCTAAAGAATTTGAGGAGTGAATTTTCATACTGCCACCCTGGTCCTTGACCAGTAGATGGTGCACACTTTAAATTTGAATAGGCCATTAATTTATTGATGGGCACTTAGATCAAAAACTATGGTACATTTACACAATGGAATACTATGCAGCAGAAAGAAAGAAGAAACCCCTACCCTTTGTGACAGCATGGATGGAACTGGACAGCATTATGCTAAATAAAATAAGCCAGGATGTGAAAGACAAATACCATATGATCTCATCTATAAACAAAACCTAATCAGCAAAACAAACAAGCAAGCAAAATACAACCAGAGACATTGAAATTAAGAACAAACTGACAGGAACCAGAGGGGAGGTGGGAAAGGATAATGGGGAGGGGAGAGGGAAGGGTTGTCAGGAACATGTATAAAGGACACGTAGATGAAGCCAAAGGGGCAGTAGGATCAAGAGGAGAAAGTGGGGACAGCTGGGGTGAGGGAAGTGGTGGGGGAAAATGGAGAGAACTGTAACTTGAACAACAATTTTTTAAAAATATTTTATTTATTTATCTTTAGAGGGGGAAGGGAAGGAGAGAGGGAGAGAAATATCAATGTATGGTTGCCTCTCGTGCGTCCCCTGCTGGGAACTGGCCTGCAACCCAGGCATGTGCCCTGACTGGGAATCAAACCGCAATTGTTTGCTTCGCAGGCCCACGCTCAATCCACTGAGCTACGCCAGCCAGGGCTGAACTACAATTTTTTAAATGTGAAAAAAACTGAATAGGCCTAAACAGGCTTCAAGAATCTAACTGACATTAAAACTGCAGCACACAGAAAGTGTGTTGGAACTTGTGTCCTAAACCTAACTAGGTTAATTTTATAAGATAAGAATTGATACAATTCAGAATTTTATAATATGAAAAAACATCCAGACAGCGATCCAAGATTACTTGGTATATGAAGAAATAAAATTTTGACTAACGTGAAAAGATGCAATCAACAGAGACCTATGAAGAGATGACAAAATGTTGGACTTCTTTGACAAAGACTTTAAAGCAGATATTATAAAAACACCTCAACAGGCAATTGTGAACATTTTTAAAATGAATAGAAAATATAGATAAACATCAAATACATAAATGATGAGAAAAACAAATAGAAATTTTATAACTGAAATACACATAACAGAAATTTAAAAACTCACTGTATCAACTTAATGTTAGAATGAAAATTATAGAAGATTCAGCAAACCTAAACAAAAATCCATAGAAACCGTCAAATCTGAACAAGAATAAGATAACGGATTAAAAATAAATAGAACCACCTCAGTGGCCTGTGGGACAAAAACAAAAGCTTCAGTTTTAAAAGAATAGGAGAAAGATTGTGGGGCTGACAAAAAAATTGAAGAAATAATGAATGAATATGTCACAAATGAGATGAAAGACATTAGCCCACTGTCTTAAGAATCTTATTAAAGCCCAGAGTAGCTCAAATAATTCATGCACGAATACATCATAATCAATTGTCTGAAATCTAAAAACAAAGAGAAAAAAAACCTTTACGGCAGCCAAAGAAAATGACACATTGTGTATATGGGAGGAAAAACTCCAGTGACTATAGATTTCTCATCAGAAAACTTGGAAACCAGAAAGAAGAATATTTTAATGTGCTTAAAGAAAACAATTGTCAACCCTTTATTCTACATACACCAAAAATATCCTTCAGGAGAGAATCTGAAAGAAGTTCATTCTCAGATAAAGTTAAGCAAAGAGAATTTATAACCACTCTAAAAAAGTATTGCTAATACCCACTCTAAAAGTATTGCTAAATAATGTTTCTGAATCAGAAAGAAATATTAGCAGAAATAAACTTTAGAAATCAGAAATAAATATGCACAACAAAAATAAATAAATAAATGTAATTGATTATTCCTATTCTATTAGTTTTTTTTAATATTTTGACAGTTGAAAGCAAAAATTATCTGATGCAAATTTCAATGCATGCATATGTGATATATGAAATGACTAAAACATAGAGGATAGGTAGTTAAAGAGACATACATGGTAAAATCTACATTCCCCTTCCAGTGGTAAATAATTGATTCAAAGTACACTAACAAAAGTTAAGTATGTGTACAATAATCCCTACACCAACTATGTACAAAACACAATGATATGTATTGAAAAATACAGTAGTGAAATAAAATGCAATGTTTAAAAAAAGTTCAACTAGCCCACTGAAGGGCAAGAAGGGAAACCAAAGGGACAAGACAAAAATAAACAAACAGAAAAAAAATGTCAGATTTATGATAAAATATATCATGATTATATTAAATGGAAATTAAATGAAAAAAAGTTAAAAGACAAATGTTGTCCAAATACATGTTTTTGTTAAATTTGCTAATATTTTATATATTATTTCATTTCTTTATATATATAGATACAATCATACACAGTCATACATAACCATGACCAAGAGGGTTTTTCCTGGTAAAACAGGAAGAAAGGCTACATGGTAATATCTATGCAGTAAAATTGTATGAAAAATCCAATATCCATTTATGATTTAAAAACTCTGAGCAATTGAAGAAATTTCCTGAACCTTATAAAAAGCATCTACAAAAAAACTAGAGTAGCCCTGGCTGGTGATTCAGGTGATTGAAGTATTGTCCCATACACCAGAAGGTTGCAGGTTCATTCCCGGTCAGGCACATACCTAGTTTGTGGATTCGATCCCCAGTTGGGACACGTACAGGAAGAAATGAATTGATGTTTCCCTCTCACTTCAATGTTTCTCTGTCTCTCTCTTTGTCTCTCTCTCTCTCTCTGCCCCCCAATCCTGCCTTCCTCTCTCTATAAAATCAGTAAACATATCCTCAGGTAAGGATTAAAAAAAAAAAAACTGTAGCAAATATCATACTTGATGGTGAAAGACTAGATGTTTTTCCATGATTGGGATCAGGACAAAGATGTCAACTTTCACCACTGTTCTTTAATGTGGTATTGGAAGCTAGAAGCATACAATAAGTCAAGAAAATAAATAAAAAGGATATACATTGGAAATTAAGTAATAGACCTGTCCTTATTTACATATAACATGGTCATGTAACAATCAGAAAGAATCCACAAAAAATGTTCAAGAACTAATAAGAGAGCTTAACAAGTTTGCAAGATATAAATTAACACCCAAATCAATCATATTTTTACATATTAGCAATGTACAATTACAAAACAATATTTTTAAAAAATAATTATATTTACAATAGCTCAATAAAAATAAAATAAGCATGTATGAATCAAACAGAACATATATGGAATCTGTGAAATAAAAAATACAAAATGTTAAGAAGTAATTAAGGAAGCTATAAATAAATAGAGACACATGTCATTTGTATGAATAGGAAATTCAACATATTAAAAATGTTAAATCTTCCCAATGTGCCTATAGGTTTAATAAAATTGCAAACAAAATCTTACAGAATTTACTGTAGATATGGACAAGTTGATCTTAAATATATCGGGAAAAGAAAAAGAACTAGAGTAGATAAAATAACTTTTTAAATAAACTAAAGATGAAGAAATGTATCCCAGTTTTTAGACTTACTATAAGGTTACTATAATCAAGACAATGTGGTACTGGCAAAAAGATTTATATATAGACCAACAGAATATTTTCAAAGAGTCCAGAAATAACTCCATACAAATATGGCAAATAGATTTTTTCACAAATGTGAAAAAGTAATTCAGCATAGAAAGGAAAGCCTTTCCAACAAATGATGCTGGAACAATTGAACAAGTGTATGCCAAAAAAATCAACACTGACTTAAACCTCAAAACTTATATAAAAATTAACACAAAACAGATCGTAACTCTAAATATAAAAGGTAAAAGTTTTAGAAAAAATATGGGAAAAAATTGTATAACTAGTGACTAGGCAGTGAGTTCTTTAAACATGAAGCTTAGAAGAAAAAAAAATAAATTAGACTACATTAAAATCAAAAGGCATTGTTAAGAGAATGAAAAGACAATCTGTAGACTGGAAAAAAATTGCAAATCACATAACCAAGAAAGTACACATATCTCCATAAAGAAACTCTCAAACTCACAGGTAAGAAAAACTAATTAAAACATGTTAAAAATTTAAACAGACCCTTCACCAAAGAGGATATAAAGATGCTAAACAAATACATAAAAAGATGTTCAATATCATCAGCTATTAAGGAAATAAAAATTGAAACAATGATGGGATATCACTACACACTACTACAATGACTAAAATACGCATGCGGAGAAACTGGAGCTCTCCTACCTTGCTGGTGGGATGGCAGAGGGCTACGGTCACTCTGGAAAAGTTTCAGTTTCTTACCAGGTAAACATGTCTTACCAGATAACTCAGCAATGCCAGTCCTGAATATATAAATGTTGATAGCACCTATAGTTATAATTTCCAAAACACTGAAACGAACTGTCTCAAAATGTTACATACTTTAAAATTTCATTTACATGCTATTTTTGACAGGCAACACCATAATCACAGAAGACAGATCAGTGGAGGTCAGGGTTTTGATGAAAGCACATGCCTATACATGAAAAGATGCACGAGGGATTTCGGTGGGTTCATAGAACCAGTCTGTGTTGTGATAGTGGTGGTGGTGATTACAGGAATCTACACATGGGGCAAACCTCAGAACCAAAACAAGTTAATTTTATCGTATAAGTTAAAAACTAAAATAAAGAGTTGCAAAGCAAATAAAAGACAATGTTTGGATGGAAGAAAATCACTTTGATGACCACATAATGATTATTATGCTTGCCATATGATTTTATATTTTAACTCCTACTTCTTTTTTAAAATATATTTTATTGATTATGCTATTACAGTTGTCCCACTTTCCCCCTTCACTCCCCCTCCACCCTGCACACCCCCTCCCACCCCCATTCCCCTCTTTTAGTTCATGTCTATGGGTCATACATATAAGTTCTTTGGCTTCTACATTTCCCATACTATTCTTACCCTCCCCTTGTCTATTTTCTACCTACTATCTATGCTACTTATTCTCTGTACCTTTTTCCTCTTTCTCCCCCTCCCACTCCCCTGTTGCTATCCCTCCATGTGATCTCCATTTCTGTGGTTCTGTTCCTGTTCTGTTTGCTATTTGTTTTTGTTTTAGGTGTGGTTGTTAATAATTGTGAGTTTGCTATCATTTTACCATACATATTTTTTATCTTCTTTTCTTAGATAAATCCCTCTAACATTTCATATAATAAGGGCTTGGTGATGATGAACTCCTTTAACTTGACCTTATCTGAGAAGCACTTTATCTTCCCTTCCATTCTAAATGGAAGCTTTGCTGGATAGAGCAATCTGGGATGTAGGTCCTTGCCTTTCATGACTTTGAATACTTCCTTCCAGCCCCTTCTTGCCTGCAAGGTCTCTTTTGAGAAACCAGCTGACAGTCTGATGGGAACTCCTTTGTAGGTAACTGTCTCCTTTTCTCTGCTGATTCTAGGATTCTCTCCTTATCTTTCATCTTGGCTAATGTAATTATGATGTGCCTTGGTGTGTTCCTCATTGGATCCAACTTCTTTGGGATTCTCTGAGTTTCCTGTACTTCCTGGAAGTCTATTTTCTTTGCCAGATTGGGGAAGTTCTCTTCTATTATTTGTTCAGATAAGTTTTCCACTTGTTTGCTCTTGCTCTCCCCCTTCCGGTACTCCTATAATTCAGATGTTGGAATGTTTAAATATGTCCTGGAGGTTCCTAAGCCTCTCCTCATTTTTTTTTGAATTTTTGTTTCTTCATTGTTTCTGATTGGGTGTTTCTTTCTTCCTTCTGGTACACACCATTGATGTGAGTCCCAGTTTCCTTCCCATCATTATTGATTCCCTGGATATTTTCCTTTATTTCACTTAGCATAGCCTTCATTTTTTCATCTAATTGGCAACCAAATTCAACCAATTCTGTGAGCATCCTGATAACCAGTGTTTTGAACTGTACATCTGATAGGTTGGCTATCTCTTTGTCACTTAGTTATATTTTTTCTGGAGCTTTGATCTGTTCTTTCTAACTTCTACTTTATAGTGGAATGACAACATCATGCATTCTGTTTCTCGTGAGTCCTGAATATAACATTATTTGTGCCTGGTGGATGCCCCAGCACGCGATGCCTGACCGACGGCTATCGGCTCACATATTGTGCACCACTTAAGCACTCTGGGACAGAAAGAAATTTCTGTTTGGGGATTTTCTCCAGCTTGTATGGCTTTTGAATTATGAGGTACAAACTACCCACATGTCTTTTTCTATAAATCTGGTAATAAATTTCTCTCCCATCTGAGTTGTACACAGCAACAAGAACATAAATGCAACACAATTCTTAAGCAAGGCAGGGGTGGAGATAGAGTGGAGAGTTACTCGTTTCTTATTTTCCTTCTTTATATGGGAAAGAGCATTAACTAATGTTCTGGCTAAGTTCCAGCTCAGGCAATTACTTTCTGCCCCAAAATTCCCACTATAGTTTTAATTGAATAATTTATGTCTTTCGTCCTGTCTTAAATCATATCCCTATGCCTACTTTCAATAGATGCAGAAACACATCTACACAGAAGTAAAAACTTGAGAGGCTTTGGATATAGTCATTTTCATGGGAAAAAAAAGTAGTACGCTTTTTTAAAAAGCATGTTATTCTCTATCTGGATGAAAAGAAAGGTTAGAGTGAGAAGCTCTTCCTTTTCAATGAAAGGAAAGCCAGATGATTGACAGACTATTTATAAATATTTGATATTCGTGAGTCTTCCTGATAACATCAACAACAAAAGCACAGATTCATTAACATTTCTTTTTGCCATACATGAGAAAAGAATAAGTCTACATTTTTAATTTCCAGTATCAAAGAGATATCTGTAATAGTAGAATCACTGGCCAACCATAGCTATTTATAAGTTTTCAGAAGTGATTTTGCAGAAAGCCACTTCTGTGCATCAGAAGGTTAAGGCCAAAATCTAAATGTCAAGCCTAAGTGATTATAAGGTGCTTTGATGCAGAAATGAAGCATTATTATTATAATTAAATTCAAAAGGCCTACTTTTGAAGATGGATTAGGTCAGCAGATCCCAAACTTACCTCATTTACTTGAGACACTTACTTAAAATACACATTTTTCAGGCCTTTCTTGGAAATCAAAGGGAAAGAATAGCTTTTGTATTAGAAAATTTGAACTTATAAACCCTCCATTATCCTTCCCAGTCCAAAGTCTTCTGCCAATTCCCCATCAGCCAGCATATAAGACTCTCTAATCTCAAGATTGGCTACATGATGGAATCACCAGACAAGATTTTAAAATATTGATGCCTTATCACACCACAAAAGACTTATTTGTTAGCTTTGAGTAGTTACCAGCATTTTCAAAGCTCCCCAGTTGATTCAAATGCACACCCCAATTGAGAGCCACTGAATAAAGGTGGTTCTAAAATAATATAGAAAAAAAGTAATGATAATTCTACACTGCCTACTTGACAACACTAGAGCAGTGCTTTGGGTTCTGCAGAGGTACAAATGCCTAAGTGGGAAGCACATGCGTGCTCTGGAATGACAAAGAACCATTGTTAACATGACTCATTGCTACCTCAAAGACAACTTGCCTGAGCCTCATTCTGCAGTTATGTAATGGGAAAAATAATGCCTATGAATCAAACAATGAACAAACTTTCTTGCCATATTCAACATTCTCTCCTGGCTTTGCCAGCCTTTTCCATAGGCCTAGGAATTGATTGTCCCATAAATGGGGTTACTTTCTCAATCCATATGCCCAAAAGAGTTCAGTTTGTGCTTGCTAATTTCTAATCATGCTACCTTTTATTCTCAAAAGTGTTTCAGTTTGAATATTAACTAAGTACTCATCTAAGTCCCCATATACTACATTTTTAACTCACTATGAACAATTGACTGCACTGAGATAGAAAGCTGACCCATAGAGTGAACTCAGCCTTGAATCAGGGTTTTTTTTATGTAACTTTACTTTAAAGAAAGAGTATACAACTGGTATAAGTATCTATGCTTCATAGCAAAGCACCCAGAAATTTGGTGACTTAAACCAAAAGGTATGATTTTATAGTTTCCATAGGTCAGGAATCCAGGAGTGATGCTTCTGCTATGGAGTCTATCACTACAGTAGAGTTGTACAGACCTCGTGAGTGAGAAGTAGCAACTACTCTGGACTTATTAGTAAGACAACTACATGTCAGAGGGTGGGAAATAAATACAACTAAAATTCAGGGACCTCTACATCGGTGACATTTCTCAGGGTCTAGTGGTGTGGAGCCTGTCAAGAGAGTGAAGAAGGAGAGAAAAAAATGGCCAGCTGTGTGGGAGCAGTAAATCTCATTTGTACATGTTCAGGGTAAACTGCCAGCTAGTAAAAAGGTCAGTCATGGTATTATACCCTTGAGCAGGCAAACTAGGCGCATCCAAGAAAACTCTTAAGATAAACTTAAGAGTTCATCTGTGAAATAAATGTGACAGCTGTCTGTGTATAAATTCCATCAACATCTCCTCCTTAGGCCAGTTCTGCTCCTTTTCCTTTGTCAGAACTTCTTACCATGTAGCTCTACACCCAGACAACTTGCCACTTTTCAAAAGTTCCTGCTGAATTTCAGACAATCCATACCTTGAAATCTCTGGGGTTTATTTCTTCAATTTCCTTAAGCTAATTCAAATGGATTTTTGTTCTTGCAACCAAAGAGTCTTCACTAAAACAATTTAACTGAGTTACTGCAAAGATTAAATGAAATAGTACAGATAAATTTTGTGGAACTTGAGTGAGACTCATAAGTAGAAGTTGTTCTAAGACATGGGTACCCTTATTAAAGAAACTAAATTAACTGAAGCATAGGCAGAAACGAGGGAATAAATAAGTGGTTAAACAGTCTCTAAACAAGGTCTCATGAGGAATGGCTAAAAGAACCAAGGGGCTTAGCCAGGATGGGAGAACCCTAAGAAGGCATGCAGCAATTGTTTTTCCTAAGGTTGAAAGCCTATCATATAGAAGATAACTCCATGGACATAGAAGTGAGAAGCTGTGAGGAGTTGTATGAGGATGGATGAAAGTACTTTAAGGGGTAGGGCCTTTTTCATCACTGAAATAATTTAAGTATAAACAGCTTGTTGGGAATGTGTTAGATTTAAACCAGATGATATTTAAAGTCTTTCCAATATTAAACAGATAAATTTATAAAATAATAGGAGAAATTTAATCTTTCTGAGCCTTTGTTTCATCTTCTGTAAAATAACTAGGATAGTTATCTACTTTATCTACCTGCAGTTGTTGGAAGAGCCCAATGAGACCTTAGAAGACTGTAACAATGTTCTGTAATTGAAGTATCATCCTTTCATTGAGATCTCCATTAATATATGAAATGTATAATTTCGGTCCTTACATGGCATATTTATTGAGTCTCTACTATGCATCAGGCACTCTTTTAAGTATTTAAAATACATCAGTAAACAAACCAGATAGTCAATAACAACTTATTTTCATACATAATGTCATACATGATTAAAACAATTCTTAATACTCTAGAGAATATAGCCATGATAACTCTGCAGCATGAGCTCAGGACTCAACTGCTTTGCAAAATTAAGAGAAAGAATAAAGAGATGACCAGCACCAACTAGGAGGACCTAGAAGGCCAATAATAAAACAGCTTTAGAAAAAAGAAGTACTGATAGAATGTTAATCTCAATGTCTCACTCACTCCACCCCTCAATGACTGCAACCTCCTCTTCTACAGCTACCTCCATCATTAAGAAGAAGAGCTTTACCATTCGGCCTTCTCAATACCCTTGCCTTTATGCCCAAGACTTCAGGTCTCACCACACCATCTACTAAGGAGGTGCTTAGGACCTGTTTCCCTAACCATAGATAATCTGATAATTGGATCACTGACACTGCCCCTCCCAATGAATCATTAGTCATTGAAAAATATGTTCTGAGAGACTTCTTAGAAACCAAACACTAGGTTCTAGGCACAGGGGATACATCAGTGAATAAAACATTATTCTCCCTTATGGTACTTTCATTCTAGAGACAATATAGATAGATGATGTAGATATAAACCATACATAAATATAGATATGTACACATATAATGTGTATGTACACATTATATAACCTATGTGTGCACATAAGACATTATATTTGTGTGTACATATATAAATGTGTGTATGTGTAACAAATCACAAGTAGATAAGCACAGTCAACTGGGTGCTTTCTCAAAATACACTCATATATTCTAAAGCAGTAGATCGGGAAAAAAAATTTGGAAAGTAATTATTATTAGATATATAGGATTCCAAATCATTGCACAGAGAAAAGAATTAGATTAAAAACTAAAATTAAGTGACAAATCTTTCTCTTCCACCATCCCATCCTATCTGTGGGAAAAATGTTTAGTCTCCGTGGCTAAAGTAAACAATGTGCATGACTTGGTGTTTATTTCATGCTCATTTAAAACACAGACCTTAAATAAAGAATTGTCATATTTTAAAGTACTTTTAATTGTTAATGGGATAGTCCAGTTTTTCCTAAATCATTCTGAATGTAATAGCCTATTCAGAGAGCTATAACTATTGTATCTCAAATCAACTTGAAAAACTGTAATGGTGGGTGACAAAGTCTTCAATTGCTTTACTGAATAGAATGTTTTTAAATAGGAAAGAGATGTAAAGATTCTAGTATATTTTTCTTTTCCATTCACATTTTCAAAAACAGTGTGTGGTTCTGTTTATCTTCCCTGAAAGATTTAAGACCTCTATGCACTGCTTCATTATTTTTACTGTTACACTAAAAGAAGATGACAGGTCTTTCAATTCCCTTCTATTATCATGCACTCTAGAATGCTCAGGTTGTTTCATTCTGATAGAAGCTACATCACATTTGATCTGAGTTGTTCTCTCTGTAGGTGAATGAAGACAAACTGCAGGCCCTATACGGCTTCTTGTTCTCTTGGATTGTACATAATCACCATTGAGCTTATTAACTCATTTTTAAGTCTGGAGTAAATAACATGGCCCCACAAAACCTATCCCAGAACCCTACATATTTTTGTTTTGGAGGAAAATTTTGGATTTTAAAAGATATTCAGTGGATCCTTCCAATGATCAAGTGCTGGATATTTATGAATATTAGAAAGCAGAATATTATAGTGAGGGGGAGACAGCACATTACAAATGGGCTATAGAGACAAATTAACTTCTATCTGAATCCTAGCTTTGTCAATTTCACTGTAACCTTAGGCTACCATAACTACCTACCTCAGTTTTTTTAACTATAAAATAAGATTTTAATACCAATCCCTCAGGGATATTGAAATGGTAGTGATGTACCATAAACATCTAATACAGTGAAAATATATATACAGTAACTATGAATAGGTCTACTAAATGAATAGAAATATGCATTAAAAACTTTGTCTTTTAGTCGATCAAAATGAACATATTATGAAAGCCAACTAAATAACCTTTAACCTTTAAACCTTTAATAACAACTAATTAACCATTGGAGAACTGAGACACTACAAAGTAATTCAGAAGAACTAGTGAAAAGGCCTTTAATTTACACATGTAATACTTGGTCTATTCTCTATCAAAGACAGGAATGACTGATAGAATTATCAAATGTATAGGTTGTATTGTTCCTACCATCAGTGAGATTATAGGTATGAATGAGTCATACGCTCTTAAGCTAACTTTTAGGTTGTCATTCATATTTTATTCTTTTCCTTTCGTTTTTTTCTTCATCATTTATTAGAGTGATATACTTCTGAATGATTAAAAGAGGGAAAGAATGAAAGAAAGCAAAGAGGATGGAAGAAAAGAGGAAGGAAGGAAGATATAAAGGAAAGAAGAGAAGGAACAGAAGAGAAGAGAGACAAGAAGAGAGAAGGGGAAAAGAAAGGAAAACAAATAAAAACTGAAGATTTGGTTTAACTCAATTTAAGAGCAAGATGTACTATAACTCTCATTGATGAATTCGTTTTGTTTTGGTTTTGGTTTTAAATAAGTGATTAATAGAAGATGACAAATTCAGAAAAAATCTTACATGTTTTCACATGTAAAAATTTCACATGTTTTAACATATGAATTCACTCTTGCATTCTTTCTTAATTATACAATAAATACATGATTCATAAACATGTTCAATATACACACAAGTTCCAAAACATGTAACTACTCTGCTATGTCCATCTGCTTCCCATTCTCTCCTGCTCACAGCAGTTCTTCCCCCATGTTCTAATATAAATATATGCAACATGAACACATGGCTCAGTGTGTGGATGATTAGGCATTGTGGTCAACAACCTTGGTTTTAAATCCTGACTCTTCCACCTCCCAGATGTATTATAAAACATTAAAAACCTTATTTTCTCATCTATAAAAGGAGAAAACAATGATACCTTCCTACAGAGTTACTGAGAGAATTTGATTAACTAAGTTTTTCAAATTCATGCAATAAATAAAGCTATTGCTCTTTCTGTTTTCTTCATTTTTGTTAATTTTATTGATTTCTTACAATGAAATAATGTAATTCATTAATATTTTCTATGTTTCATTTTAATGTTTATTTGTTTATTTAATTCTTTAGTAGACTATTTTCTTCATGGCAGTTTTAAGTTCACAGCAAAGTTGAGAGGGAGATACAGAGATTCTCCATATATCCTTGCCCCTATGCATACATAGCCTCCTCCATTATCAACATCATCTACCTGAATGATTAATTATCAACAGCATTTGTTATAATTAATGGACCTGCAGTGACACAAAGGTTCATCACTCAGAGACCATAGTTTATATTAGGGGTCACTCTTTGTATTGTCCATTTTATGATTTGGACAAATTTATAATGGCAAGTATACACAATTCCATACAGAATAGTATCACTATTTTAAAAAAATTACTGCCTACTAGTATTCTAGAAATGTCTTTTATTTAATAAAGATATTTCTTGCTTATCTTTACATGCTGGCTTCAGGATTTTGTGATAATCTGTTTTTTATTTACTTGTGTTTTTTTCTGGCACAGGCCAACCCTCCTGTATATAAAGATATGGTCACATTGCTACAGTGTTCAAACATAAATATAGGTAGATCAATCATACTCTTCTTATTAAAAAAGGGGGAGAAATTTCATACAGCAGTGACAAAGTCTAATCATTGGACAGAAATTGAATAGAAATTATTGTCAACCAAATATGTTTGATGCATATATCAAAAAGAAAAATGTAGACAGAAGGAAAGCATACAATATAACAGCACCAGAAAAGTAACAAGAATACCAATTACACTAGAAAAGTCTTTGCTTGAGATAGACTACAGCCAGATAGACTTAAAAATTTATACAATCTCTGATCGGGTAATATGAGGACACTGAGAAGCTCATGGTCAAAACTATCCCTTTGGCTGCCTGCCAAAATGCCTAATATGTCACCATGAGAATTGTTATATTCATGTTTGTATTAAAATGCAATGCCCATGGAAGGGAATACATTGAGGTTATAATCAGTCTACATGTAAGTAAAAATTATTAAAGCTAGTTTAGAGCAAGGCACTCTCAGTAAGGGAAACAGGATAGATCTAAGGAGAGGGAACATTTCTGGTGTGAGAAGTTATGTGTGTGTGTGAGGGAGAGTGGAACTGAAAATGTAGATGAGGGAAATAATTATACCTAAGACTAAAGTACAGTCCAAGTAGGCAAATTTTTTCTCTTTTATTTCAGAAAATGACCTACATGCCACTGTTATACCTAAGCGCACCAGAAGAGAATGGTAACAGCATCCATCCTCAATGATAAAAGAAAAAAAAACTAAAAAACTTCCAGACTATAGAGTGGGGTAACCTTTCAAATACAGTAGTAGCTCTCTCATCTGCAGTTTTATTTTCTGTGCTTACCCATGGTCAACAGTGGTTGGAAAACATAAAATGGAAAATTCCAGATATTTTGAGTAAGAGGCCACATTCACATAACTTTCATTACACTGTATCATTATAATCACTCTATTTTATTATTAGTCATTGTTATCTCTTACTGTACTATAAAAACTTCATCATAGTCATGCATGTCTATAGGACAAAACATACCAGAGTTCAGTGTTACTCACAGTTTCCCACATGCACTGGTAGTTTGGGGCATATCAACTGTGAATAAGAACTACTTATTGCCATACGCTCAGGTTCCCTGATTTACGGCAATGTTAGAAATCGGGGCTGTTTTCTTCTCGAAGTACTGAAACATGTTATAAAAAGACATTCTGAATCATAAGACATACAACAGCATGGTGAGGGAGAGGTATTCCAAGTCAAAAATAACAGTGTTAAATCGGTGAATGTAGCTTTGTGGTTTTATTTTGCTAAATAAAGTCTTTGCTACACTTTTTAGTGCATTCTGTTGGGAACTAAAGCCACAACAGTTATACACAACTATATAGATTTCTCTTTTCAGTAAGTATTCTCAAAAATAACACACTCTGCTGAACTCCAATAGTAGAGAAGCAAGTAAAAATTGTCAAGGAATATATATGTATATATATACACATACAAATATATATAGTATATAATTAAAATAAAAATACATAAAATAAAATATTATATATAAAGAAATATATACATACATATTTGTTTCTGTGATAAATCAACTGGCATTCATTCTTATTTTTAAAATTAACTATAGTTTACCTGTAAATACAAAGTGGGGCAAAAGTAGGGTTACAGTAGTGAGTACACAAAACACAGTTTATTCTTATATCATTTATTAATTATTGTATTATTTTCCATATGAACAATTGTGAACCTACTTTTCCCCACTCTTACATAAATATTTATATGTGCCCTGTTTTAGTCTTTAATGCTCAGTGGCTCTCGTAAGCTTGTGTGCATATGTATTTTAATTTTGAATCCTCAAAAAGATAAACACAAATTTATTACAGAAAGCCCAGGATTCATTTAGTCATTGAATCAATTAGATATGAATGCTGGTACTTTCCTCAAAGAACATTCTGTAATATCTTGATTAGAATTGAATCAGTCTTAAAATGGTTTCCCTATTAAATATCTTGGATTTTAGAACAGATCACAAGGTTCAATCATATGATTAGTTACTTGTAAATATATGTAAAATTGTTATGCTTGAGAAATTATGGGGTACAGATTGCCATTTGCCTGTCTTGCCTTTGTTCCATCCTAGGATAGAGCATTTGGTGCCAGGACTTTAAAAATTTACTTTTTTGAGAACTTACAAGTTAACTTAAAGTCCATGAGATATGCTAATTTACAGTTTATCTTTTTCACAAATTATTATACTTTACTTCTTAGCACCTAACCAAATGTTTTGTGCCTTCTTATTCTCACTATAACTAACTTGTTTGAGGTTCATATGTGGAAAATCACCCTCTCCCATCAAATAAATGATTACAGTGGAAGCCAATTCCTAGTACATGTGAGAGTGATGAAGACCTTGGAAAGATGGCTAATTAATTCTTAGACTTAAATCAGAGGTTTGAGATCAATGAAAAAATAGACTTTTTTATTGCATATAAGACAGTGACCATATTTTTATTTATTTATTTTCATTGTTGACACTATTACAGATGTCTGCAAGTCTCCCCTCTTTTACCCCCTCCACCTAGCCCCCTCGCCCATCTCCGCCCTCACCACATTATTATCTGTGTCCTAATCTCTTCCGGTACCCCCAATTCTTCTCCTCTGAGATCTGTCAGTCTGTTCCACATAGCCATACCTCTGATTTTATTTTGTTTTTCTGTTGATTTTGTTCATTAGATTCCACATATGAGTGAAATAATATGACATTTGTCTTTTCTGACTGGTTTATTATGCCTAGCATAATGCACTCCAAGTCCATCCATGCTGTCACAAAGGATAAGTTTCTTCTTTTTTACAGCCACATAGTATTCCCTTGTGTAAATATAAGTCATCTCTTTTATCCACTCATCTACTGATGGACACTTGGGCTGTTTCCAGATCTTGGCTATTATAAATAACACTGCTATGAACATAGAGGTGCATAACATTCTTTCTGATTGTTGCTTCAGGATTCTTAAGATATATTCCCACAAGTGGGATCACTGGGTCAAACAGCAGTTACATTTTTAGTTTTTCTGAAGTAATTCCATACTGCTTTCCATAGTCTGCATTCCCACAGGCAATGCACTAGAGTTCTCTTGAAAAATCAGACTTTTGAATGACATTGTGTGTTTATTATTTTACCACATACTCTATGCAAAAGCAAGCAAAAAAATGACTTGCACAACTGGTTTACAATTACAACTAGTGCACAACTGTTTATCTAATAAGACAGAAGACTGAATTTAAATTGGAAAAGATTATAATTTTATGGTGCAAGATGTCATAATTACCAATGATTCCTTATGGAAAAAGGATTCACATGAAAAGTTTTTAAAATATATTCATATTCATGTGTGTGTTTTCGAGGATCATGAACAAATCTGGCTGATTATCTTCCATGAACATCGATTTAAGAATAGCTTTTTCCTTTATATACAATAAAGGAAGGTAGTAAGATGTAAAGAAAATATTATACACTAAAGAATCAACCCTAAATTCCAACCCAAGCATCATTTTTTTATTAGTCATGTGACCTCAGGAATTCACCAAGTGGATTTAAGTCCTACATCTCCATCTGCAAATAAAACAAGTTTGATGTGAGTATTAAAATGGCATAGCACTTATATATGGTAAGCATTTGATACATATTGCTTAAGAAAACAAGTGGTATCTGATCTAGGTTGACTTTTTTAGAGTGAATAATGACTCCATATTCGTATTCATCTGTCTACTTGTGACACATCTAAAATTGGAAGTACAGTTCATGGCCACTTGTCAAGTCTAAAGCCTTGTCTTCAAAAGTAACTGATTTGTCAGCTAGTCATTGATAACACTTCTAAATTACTGACCTAACTGACCAAATAAGCCATTGTTCACATAGATTTAAAAATGATAAAAATAATTTAATTTATAAAATAAGCATGTGTTTTTAGTTCAAATTTGAAGGCTTAATTATTTATTTACTGAAATATAGGAAACCACTTAATATTGATCAAAATATATAAATACAAATTTTGGTGTCTGTTTCCACATATATAAATGCAGCAACTTAAATACGTAAATGCATTTATGAAATAAAAACATTAGTTTATCTATCAGCACATTTTTAGGCAACTTATCATAATAATTTATTTAGTAACTGCAGCTTCAGAAATTATTAGCAGACAGAAAAAATTCAATTAATTAATCCATCAATTTTTATTAATCTGCTATCATATTTAATATTAACTAGCAAAAGCTAGTTAATATTCACTTATTACATAAAATATACACTGCTTTTTACTGAAATATAAAGTATAAGAAATACTTTTACATAAGGATTTTACTATACAACTTATATTATAAACAACAATTACTTCATGCTTTATGTACCTTTTCAAGATTTTTTTAAACCTCCTTTGTTAAACAGAACCTCCTGGTTTAATGTGCTGATTAATTTTTCCTCCAAGTTGTTATTAAATAACTTGCTTTGCTTTTTATTCTATCTTCATAAACTGGCATTACCATCTTTTAACAAAATAAAGAAAGGAAAACAAGATGCAGATCACTTTTACATGAACACTCAGGTTCATCAACATGAATCAATCAGGAATCGATAGGAGGAAACAGAGAATTAATGAGAGTCCTTCACGCTGCTAAGGACTAGAATATGGAGCCATTATAAGAATTAAGTCCAGAGATAAGCTAAAACTATGTATACACATCTTAATCTGTATGCAGAATAGCCTTTTAGTACTAATCAAAAGGAGGCCTCTGAACTGAAAATATACCGAGTAAGCTTTTGTTGTATATAAAGCAATTGAATATTAAATACATCTCTGCTAGTCATATTGAAAAACAAAGACTGCTAAAATGAACAAGGTTTCAATGTCCTCTCTCCAATGATTCAAGGTGACAAATTATTGCACAAGTACAAAAGCTTCTTTGATCACATTACTGCAACAGATTATTTTGAAACCACTATAAGCAATTTAAAAGTTTTTCAAAGCATGCCTTAGACTTTGAAGTTGTATTTTAAACATATCTGCAATTATAATTTATTATTATGGTCCTACTATTCAACATGTTATTAAGAATATTTCATTTGAATCCAATATTTTTATGACAGTAATATCATTTAAATAAAATAGATTTATCAGTTATTCATTGCCTATTTTTAAAAATTACTTTACTAATATCCTATCTCCTTCCCCAAAGCACCTGTGATGCCCTAGGTACAATAAAACTCCAAACAGCCCTAGCTGCTGGGGCTCAATGGGTTGAGTGCCAGCCTGCAAATCAAAGGGTCGCTAGTTTGATTCCCAGTCAAGGCATATGCCTGTGTTGTGGGCCAGTTCCCCAGTAGGGGAAGTGAGAGAGGCAACCACACATCAATGTTTCTCTCCCTTTCTGTCTCCCTCCCTTTCCCTCACTCTAAAAGTAAATAAATAAAGTATTTTTAAAAACATAATAAGGCAAAAGAAAAGAAATAACTGGCTTAGGAAAACTATAAGATTTAAATTCAAACCTAAATTCTGAAACTCTTACTAGCAAGAGTAAAAAGAGCAAATGAGTTACTTATCAGTAACAATTGGAGGATGTGAATCTTAATTCCTACCAAAGAAATTTAAAAAATAATTTGCATAGGTTCATTGAATTTGCAAAAGTAAAAAATAAAGGTTATGTTTTTTATATGTTTTAACAAATGTAATAGAAAGTTTTTCTAATAAGGCAACTTTGCTGTGTTGGACTGAAATTAGAGGAAATAAAGAAAGTCTAGATATGAAATGTCTAAAGTCTTGTCTTAATTCAAGAATAATTAAAAGTTAACATCTCATTAAAGTTTGACAAGGGATAAGTGGTAAAAATATTCTCACTGGGGAACTTACGAAGAACCTAAGGTGCAAGAATGCTGTGTACTGTTCAAAAGATGCCCTGGCTGGTGTAGCTCAGTGGATTGAGTGTTGGCCCATGAACCAAAAGCTCACTGGTTCAATTCCCAGTCAGGGCACATGCCTGGGCTGTGGGCCAGGTCCCCAGTTGGGTGTATGTGAGAACCAACTGATCAATGTTTCTCTCACACATTGATGTTTCCCTCTCCTCTCTAAAAATAAACAAATAAAATCTTTTTAAAAAGATAGAAAGAACTGTCAAATATCAAACATTTGGGCACTCTCAGTAAAGTTTTATTGTAAAACATAAATTTTAATTGTGCAAAGTTAAATGTTAACTTGAATTCTTAACTTACTTCATGGCTACATGGCAGTAGGCTGCAGGAATTGCTTTAGATAGGACCAATATTTTTCCCTGAAAAGTAATTAGATTGTTTATAATGTCAGCTAGAGTATCAAAGTTTTATATTGTTAATATGAACAAGATAATCTTGAATAATCCTTTTTAATAAAGAAGTTATCAAATGTCATCTCTACCTCAGAGAAACCAAAATGTGGGTTATGTAACATTTGAAATCTTATTATCTTTCTTACCCTGACACAAAGAACATAATTACCCTAGCAAAGACCAAGCCCTTCCCAAGTGTCAATAGATATTATTCTCTCTTACTTTCTCTAGGACTATGCTTGTCAATTATTCTCTCTCCTGTATTATTTCTTTTAATTTTTACTGTCTCCTCTCCTTTTGAACTACAAAAATTCACACATTCTAATTTCTCCAATATCATTTTTAAAATTTTCTGTTTGCCACATTTCCCTTCTGTTACAATATCCTCTCACCATTTTAATTTTGTAGGAAGGTTTGAGTTTGGTGTTCAAAAAAATAAGAAAAGAAGACATTCATCTAAAGACTTTTATTTTTATTTATGAATTCAGGAAAGAATGAGTCAAAATTTTGAAAAGAGTTGATAAGCTTGGAATGAAAATCAGGAAGATAAAATATGAGTTCACTAGAGATACCTATCGAGGTTCTCAAGCTATTATAGCCATAACTGTTAGCAACCATCTCATTCTAATTATTATATCCAGTTCTATAGTTGCAAACTAGGTGTCTTTGGTTTTAAAAGAAAAGGCCAGGTAAAATATTCCACTTAATGAAATTGTTACTTTTGAGTACGAAAACGAACTTTTTGACCTTGTGATTTTAATAAGTATTAATACCTTGAATCTGTTTTAACTTGTGTTTCCACATTTGAACATATTTAAATATAAACCAATCTTCTTTATCTGATCATTTATCAAATGGCACCCTGGCTGTTTTGTAATCTTGGCCACCACAGATAATGCTGTAATGAGCACAGAGGTGCATATAACTTTCAAATAAATGTTTCAAAATTTGGGGGTAGATACTCAAAAGAGGGGTTGCTGTGTTACACATGTACAATGAAGTACTACTCAACCATAAGAAAAGATGAAATACTGCCATTTGCAACAACATGGATATCTCTTGAAAATATTGTGGTAAGCAAAATAAGTCAGATGGAAAAAATCAAGAACAATACGATTTCACTCAGATGTGAGATATAAAACTGAAAACAATAAGTAAACAAACAAACAAAAATTTATAGGCACAGACAACAGTATGGTGGTTGCCAGAGGAGAAGGTGGGGTGGTATGGTAGTAAAGGGTAAACAGGGTCAAGTATATAGTGTCAGGAGATTTGGGCGGCAAACACAAAATACAATACACAGATAATGTATGTTAGAATTGTATACTTGAAACCTATATAATTGTATTAACCAATGTAATAAAAAAATTAAAAATTGACCAATTGGTCATCATTGATAAGCTTTTGAATTTCCAAATTTTATGACTCACCTAAATAAATATACCTTCACTATTTAAGTTCTACATGAACATTTTAAATGTAAATTTTACTCTTGTGCAATTACACATTTTAAATGTGTGACTTTATATTCAAAAAGCAACAATATGTTTTCTGGGTTGAGATGTAGTCTCACTCAAAGAGTGTCTATTTAAAAAAAGAGAGAGAGAACAGCATAGATAGATTGAGATTCAACATAGAGGTACAAGAAAGGCACAGAATAAACTGTTAAATATACCCTGAAATCCAATCTCTGATTCCATTCTATTCCTGATATGAACTCAAGCCTTTAGAGCCCATAAAATTCTTACATAAATTCTCCATTTTAGATAAGTTTACTAAAAGTTTTTAGTTACCTGTAGTGCAAAATTTCTAGCTAAATCGTATGCAAAGACAAGACTTTCAGCAAACTGTCTCTGTAAGCCACCTCTACTTGCTCACCTCACATCACTTAAAGAACGACAGTCTACCTTCCACCTATACTAAAGCAATAGAAAGATCAAATGGAGCATATTTTATTATACTCCATCAATAATTCAAAATCATGTCACATTTTAGTTTTCTTCATACATGGATCAGAATATTCTATAACAGGCTTTTGTTTTACAGAGTTTCTCCTCACACTGGACTTTCTTCTATTCCTAAAAGATGCCAAGCATGTTTCTTCCTGAGGCTCTGAGGGTCCCCATTTACCCTGCAAACCCCAACTATACACATAAGCACACCAGCACTGTTGTCTCCCCTGGTCAATACCCATTCATCCTAAAGTTCTCAATTTTAAAGAGACCTTCTACACTGAGACCTTCTCTTAATCAACCAACATAACTTAAATGTTCCTGCTTTTTCTCATAGTGCAATACATTAGAGAAGTGATCACAGTAGTAGTGATGTAACTGTTTAGTATCTATCCAAATCCCTACCCACTCAACATCATTTAGAAAACTGTGGATGCCTAAAGATAGATGCTATATTTATTTTACTTAACACTGCCATATATATCCTGTGCTGACCTCACAGTTCATGCCTAATGAACAGCAATTCTTCTTATGGATCATGCCAAAGGGGGGGAGGATTGAGAATGGGAAGTGGGGGTGGGTAGGGTCAGGGAAAGGTAATGGCAGGAAAATGGAGACAACTATATTTGGACAACAATAAAAAATAAATCAAATCAAATAGAATTTCAAGGGAAAAAAACATAGATTTATGTTTATTGAGCCAAGATTGTTTTAGTACTCATAGTACTTTTCGGTTATAATGGGGGTAATCTGGGGGCACTAATTCTTTCAAATGGGTGATTCCTAAAGTCTGAATGGAAGAGTTTTCATCTTGCATGTCAATGTTCATCAACTAATATTGGCTGTTTATAATGCTATCTTGAGAGAAGAGCTGAAGCTAGGATCAGGAGGAAAGAGCAATAAGATAGATAAATTCTCTCTGCTAGGGAAAAAAGAGAAGTTGGTAGGGTATAACTCTTGATTTTCATATTTGACAACCTTATCCTATTAAAATTATAACATCCAGGGTGCTAACTACATACCTAGCTGAGTAATTGTCTTACTTGAATTATTATTAAGATTGAGTTCTAAGACCATTTCATTGTTTTACTGGTTTGAAAAATAGAGGCATAAAATTCAACTAACATATTAGTCCAAACTTTTCTATAGAGGAGTTATTTCCATAAACCATCCCTACTTATTTATGTTCAAAATGTCTATTGGAGGAAATCAGCAGATGGACCCTAGTTTGAATATTATATCACTAAATTGAGGCTCAGGAGAACTTACAGTCCGCTCTGAGAGTGGCTTTTAAATATCCTAAACTCCCAAGTTTAATTTGTCCATCTGTAAAAATAAGATTATACAACCTTACATAAGTAACTATGAAATGAAAATATACAATATTTTTAAAGTTATATTCATCACATTTTTGTGAAAGCAAATATTTCTTTCTTTAAGTAATTTTATTAATTATGCTATTACAGTTGTCCAATTTTTTCTCTCCTTTATCTCCTTCTGCCCTGCACTCCCCTCCCTCCAGCATTCCTCCCCACTTAGTTCATGTCCACGGGTTGTACTTATAAGTTCTTTGGTTTCTCCATTTCCTATACTATTTTTAACCTCAACCTGTCTATTTTGTGCGTACCAGTTATGCTTCTTATCCCTTGTACCTTTTTCTCCAATTGTCTTCCTCCCCTTCCCCACTGATAACCCTCCACGCGATCTCTATTTCTGTCATTCTGTTCCTGTTATAGTTGTTTGCTTAATTTTTGTTTTTGTTTTTAGGTTCAGTTATTGATGGTTGAGAGTTTGTTGTTATTTTATTGTTCATAATTTTTTATCTTCTTCTTTTTCTTAGATAAGTCCCTTTAACACTTCATATAGTTAGGACTTGGTGATGATGGACTCCTTTAATCTGACTTTATCTGGGAAGCACTTTATCTGCCCTTCCATTCTAAATGATAGCTTTGATGGATAGAGTCATCTTGGAGGTAGGTCCTCGCCTTTCATGACTTTGAATATTTCTTTCCAGCCCCTTCTTTCCTGTAAAGTTTCTTTTGAGAAATAGCTCATAGTTGTGGGAACTCCTTTGCAAGTAACTCTCTCCTTTTCTCTTGCTGCTATTATGATTCTCTCCTTATCTTTAATCTTGGCTAATGTAATTATGATGTGTCTTTGTATGTTTCTTCTCAGATCCAACTTCTTTGGGACTCTCCAAGCTTCCTGGACCTCCTGGAAGTCTATTTCCTTTGCCAGATTGGGGAAGTTCTCCTTTATTATTTGTTCAAATAAGTTTTCAATTTCTTCTTCTTCTTCTTCTCCTGAGTTATTTCTAATGTTGGCTTTAATCTTGGTGTGATGGAGTGGTGAGTGGTAAAATATCTAAAGTTGGTCACTTATGTACAATTTCTAAAAACAACCACTTTGATTTAAAGCAGTAATGCATGTCAGGGGGAAAAAAGATCCAGGCTTGGATGTAATTCCAGAAAAGAAGAAAATGTAATAGTCTTATTTAGAATTAATAACACTTGACTCTTGGGAATTAGAACTCAGTAACTCAGGTTTCATTATGTAAACACCTTTGACATTTCATTTACTTTCTGAGCACAAACAGCTGGCAAAACAATAGAAGTACAATATTATATGAAAATTAGTTCTTGAGTTAATCCTTGAAATGGCTCCAGGACACAGCAACTGTTTCAATTTGTTGTGTGTTACTTGAAATTAGTATGCTCCTTCTTGGTAAAAAATGTAACAGCTTTTAAAGTAAAATCTATTTGGAGCTCAGTATTATGATTTATGATGAAAATAACACCAGGAAAAACAAACACAAATATTAGTCCATCTTACTCCCAGGTTGTAGTACTGACATTGTCGATAATAATATCTATACCCCTTCCTAATTCTTAGGTTTAAGCATCCCACTTTCTAAGACCCTTTAATGCTACAATTTCAACCACTTTAAAATTGCCTCTGACCTACAATGAATTGACTAAACAAAATTCCATCACTCTCATTTCCCCATTGCATTCATTATCCAGATTAGATCCATGTTTCTTCATTAAAATCTTTTGCATAAACATTAAAGGCTTTCAACTCTTGTAAATCCAGCTCATTGTCTATTTATTCCCTTGTATGCTTGTACCATACAGGTGTGTCACCTTTGAATTTAAACCACAAACCTCAGGTGGGTCCTGGTGCAGTAATGAATCTACTACCACTTTCTGTTCTCACACCTCTAACACCTCTTCCTGAATCCTCATCTTACAACATGCATTGCTTCCAATTTTACTGAAATACACAAGCAACAAGAAGATCCCTCCCAAGCATTAACCATTCCATATCCACCCAAGAACTGTACCTGTCCTACTTACATTGCTGTGTGTACATACCATTTTTGCTCCTATCCTAAAGGCAGCCTACTGTGCACTGGATTCCTTTTACCAGAGGAATGACACCACATCACTCTGGCAACTTTCCCCATTCATCCCACAACCTTATTTCTTTTTCAGTTATATTTTGCTTATTTACACACATTACTTTTATCATCTTAAAAAAAAGCAAACTAAAATACTTGTCACCCACATCTCTATCTAAATACAGCCATTCATCTCTGTTCACTTCTATAGCAAAACTTAAAATATTTAACAGAATTTGCTGCCTCCTCCCACTCTCTCTTCAACTTGATGCTTTCACCTTACCACCCTAGCAACACCATTCTGGATGATGTCACCAAAGACTTCCATGCTGCTGAGTTCAATAACCCATTCTCAATCTTCTTACCACTCAGTATACCAGCAAAATTTGATACAACTGATGTCAGTGGCCACACTTCAGTCTCCTCTGCTGTTCCTTCCTCTCCCTAACATCTAAGGACTGGAGACTATATCAACTCAAGACTATAAACTCCTTACCTAATCTAGCATTGTATGCTTAAATTCCATCTATAAATTAATTATTTATAAATTTATAGATCCATTAGATACCTCTAACTCTAACTCTAGACCTATGGTTATGATTTTCTGCTTGCATATTTAATAGGTATCCCAAATTTTATATATTCAAAACCAAATTCTCAATGCTCTCCCCAAAATCTGCTTCTCAAAAAATTCTTCTGCTTCTCATTAGTGGCAACTCCAGTCATTGGGTTGTTTAGGCCAAAGACCTAGAATCATGTTTGAATCCTTTTTCTCTCCCACAGCCCAAATCAATCTATCAACTAATCTTACTAGATAGACATTTAAAACATTCCTTAATCTTCACACTTCTCATGACCTCCACTCCTGCCATGGTCAAGGCTAATCATCTCTGCCCTAAACTAGTGCAGGAGCCATCAGTATTGTTTCTCTGTGTTCTACTCTCTCCCTTGCCGCCTTGCCCCCCCGTGCCTAAGCTGCTCTTCCTCCAAATACCTGCATGCCTCATTTCCACTTACTCCTTCAGATATTTCTTCAAATACTCCTTGGTAATGCTTTCCTTATTTAACATTCCATCTCAGTACATATCTTTAGTTTACATTATATGATATATATTTGATATATGAGTGACTGTATTCTACATGGTATATCTGAGGTAAGTATTGTTTTTCAAAGCAGGACACATTGACTACTCAAAGCATCAGTCATTAATTTAATCAGTTACATTCCTTTGGCATCCTTTAATTTTTTTGTTGATCTGACAACTTAACTACATAGACAATTTTTTTACTTTGTAAATATAATGAATATATTAATATGTAACTAATAAAGATTTTGCATTAGGTCTGATAAAAAATGTAATAGAACTAAGATGATTATAAAATGTAAATTTTGTTAATTTCCTTGAGTATCTAATCACAGAATCTAATCCACATTGCTCATCTTAAAAATGAATATAAGCTTTAAGACAACAATGATTTGCTTCTAAAATTTCTTATAATAGTGCATTATTTGAAGCAAATTAACATGAAGTCTATATCAAATAAAAGACTTCAGTAGCAGCAACCCTGTTTTTCAAAACATTATTGATGATTTTTTAAAACAAATAAATAAAATCATTAAATGTATGAAAAAATACAAGTATTCCCTTGACTGATGCCTTTAAAGCCATATTTGCTAGCCAAATCATTAGTCTAAACTGGTACTCTTCAACTTTATTATTCATTAGATTGCTTGAATGGTCAGCTAAAAGGTACATCTGAATCTCATCTCCAAGATTTTGACTTAGCAAATCTGGGATAAGGCCTGATAACTTGCATTTTTATCAATTCTCCAGGTGATGTTAGTTCAGAAAACACACTTGGAAAACCATTGGCTTAAACTGTCAAGTAGATATACTGAAAGATGAATTCTTTCCAAAAAAAATTTTTCACTCTTTCCTCATGCTCAAAGAAAGGAGATGGTGTTCATTTTTCTGTTGATTGGTTGATGTTAGATTTTCCTTTTGTCCACTGTGGGATTCAGACCACCCTTCACTCCAACGCCACCAAAACAAAGAGATTTCAGGGCCACCAGGCTCTGACATGTATCCAATAACATTGAGGTGTGTGAAGTTATAGCTATACTCTACAGTTTTATACATGTGACTCTGCTATGTTACTTCGGAAAAGGAAAATACAGAATAAAATGAACAAAAAGCTTCAAAGTATCACAAAGAATTATGTCAAAATCAAAGTAATAACGCTTCAGAGCGTCTGGTTCTGTGGTGTTATTCTTGATTTACTTACTAACTACATATGCAGCTGAATATCTTAAAATCCAATTGCCAATGTAAGGAAAGAACATTTAGCTTCTGCATCATAGCCTGTCATTTTTGTTGACATTTTTCTATTAAAATGCCTTCTGACTTACTCTAGATCATTTTAAAACCACCATCTTCTCTCCCCAAATTTTTTTCAAGATTAAAAGGTATGCACAGAGATAAAAAATTAGACTATGGTGTATACTGCTGACTGGAAAGTAGTTAATGTGTTTAATTCACTTAAAATGCAGTCTGATCAAGAAAAATGAGATTCTGGTCCACTCAAGGTTTATCTCTTCCTTTTATGTACATTTATTGATAAGCAGGTAACTGAGAAGACACGGCCTAAAACGAGCACAGTACATCACAGATAGTTATCATGCTTGAGACTAATCAAAAGGTAACATTTGTTTCCACTATTACTCTTAGAAACCCTAGTATAAGTCACTTCCTCTGCAGTGCTTCCGTTCCTCACAGTCTGTGAGTAGGTGATACGACACCTACTAGTATTCATTCTGCTGCTACCTTCAAATTGTAAAGAGAATGAACTAAGACATTTTTATTTAAAATACTGATATCATTCTCACCTATAAATTTCACACACTAAGGCACCTTGCACAAGCATGTAAATATTAAGGTTTTCAAAAATACGCAGTACTTTTTAACGGAAGATGTCAGCACAGAGTAGAAATGTTAAAATGACTGCAGCACATTCCCCTGAGATATAGTGACACACAATTATAAAGATGAAAGCCCTCATCAGGAATATAAAATTTTGGCAGATATATGTCTTCTATAACAGTTTAATTTCTGAATTTAATTCGGAACCTGTTTTTTTTATTAATGTCTTGGAGTGTTGTTGTAGATACTAGTAATTAAAGTAGAACTAGAAAAAATAAATCTTAAAACCAGAATTTGTGTAGAAATAAAGGACTAAATGCAGTCTCCAGGTTATTCTGAACATACAGAATTCCTGAGCATAGGATATGCCAGAAAAACATAAATACAGATTTTCAAACCTCTGAAGCTACCATGACTTTTAGTCATAAAAGAAACAGTATCCTATATGAGATAATTGGAAGTATTGATTTAACAACCCTGCTAAAGATAATCATGTGTTTGGCACAATTTATGTGTCCCTGTGGCATGACATTAAAAATAAAATCCAAGGACCTAATTGAAGCATATTAATATGTGGAAGTTAATGAAAACTAAGATGTTGAAATAGAGAATAAAATTGCATTTGATTTATATGAAAAAAGTCCTTGATCATTAATTACTATCTAATAGATTATCAGTTCCTCAGGAATAAGTAAAAAATAAATCTATGAACCTTTGGATAACTACCAATAATCAAATATGAGATGATTTAAAATAAACAAAAACCAACTAAGATTTTAATCACTCTTGACTATGTCTTAAGGAATGAAATACAATTTCAGAAAATAAAAACCCACTTTTTTCAGAAAAAGAGAAAACAAGAAAACAGTTTCCCCTTAATACTAGAAATGGAAATTGTTGCCATACTCTAATGGTATTTGTTAGACCTAGCATGACTGCTCGTGTCCAAAGTAGGAGAAAGCAATATAACCAATGATTACTGGGGCTTCATTTTCTCCTTGTGTCTTTTTTATATTCTACTTTATTTTTTAAATGATTGAGGATGCTTTCACAATTAGAGTGCAGCAAGATAACAGATAGATGAAGAAATAGAAACAATGAAAAAATAGAGATCAGAAGAAACATGAAGTAGGATTAAATATGTAGGCATATATGACAATATAGATAATGATGGATATATAGATATAATAGACAGATACAGATATTGATTACAGATACCATAAACTCCTAGTGACGGCAGATGTGCCAGAAATTTGCCTCTAGCCTTACATTTTTTTTTGACTAAGGAAAATCACATTTTCTGAAATCTTCAATCTTATGAAACTAATAATAATCAAATATAAATTAACATATTTTAACCATAATGATGTCTCATTTGTTTCTGATATTCTTCATATTTCTCCAGAGTCCTCTCTTAAAAGTTCTTAGACTTTATATTTTTCAACCAGAAGACAAAAATTGAAATTGAATTCCTCTTATCTGGTATCAACATTGATTTTCAGGGTATATATTGCTTATATTTGGCATACAAGGTCTGTCTTTAAGAAGTCCAACCATTGTTAATATGCATGGCATCAATGTAACCTGGCAGCTAGGAGAGTGGACTGGAATTTGTGTATGTATGAACAAGGATGACTTCACTGTACTAGTCAGTGAGAGTAGTAGACACTCTTGAATGAGCAAGTGTACTGTGTGGCTGTCACATACAAAATGACTGAGCAAGTAGAGCAATGAATCTGTATCAAATCATGCATTAGGCTTGAACAAACTCTTCAGATGATTCAGAAGGATTTTGGGGATGATGTAATGAGTGTAGCACAAATAAAAATGTGTCACAAATGCTTCAAAGATGATTGAGAATCTGTTGAATGTGATCTGCGTTCTGGAAGACCTGCAACAAACAGAACACCTGAGAATGTTGAATGTGTATGGGCTGCAATCAACAAAGATTAGTGACTGACAGTACAAGAAGTAGAAGCTGATCTAGGGATTCCAAAAATTACTGTGTCTAATTTTGACTCAAGATCTTGGCATGATATGTTTCGTGACAATGTTCACTCCATGACTTCTGCTACCAGAGCAGAAGGAACATTGTGCTGCAGTTGCTAATGACTTGATTCAAACTGCTACCAATGAACTAGATTTCCTCAAGAAAGTCATAATCAGAGATGAATTGTGGGTCTATAGCTATGATCCGGAAGTGAAGGACTAGTGATCCCAATGGAAGTCATCTGGTTCTCCACACCCAAAGAAGGTGCAGGAAAGTTGCAGCAAGATCAAGACAATGTTAGCTGTGTTTTTTGGTGGGAAAGGTGTTGTCCAACATGAGTACACCCCTTAGGCCAAACAATTAATAAGGTGTACTACCTCAGTGTTCTTCATAGTTGAGAGATGCAATACAAAGAAAATGGCCACAGCTATGGGCAACTCGTGATCAATAGCTTCATCACCACGATGCACCCATTCATGTATTATGTCTCCTACAGAATTTTTGGCAAAACATCAAATCATCCAGGTGCCTCAGCTCCCCTACAACCCAGATTTGGCTCCCAGTGACTTCAGGCTTTTCCCCAAAGTGAAATCACCTTTCAGGGGAAGAGATTGCAGACTGTCAATGAGATTCAGGGAAATACAATGAGGCAGCTGATGGCAATTCCAACAAAAGATGTAGTGGAGTATTGTGAACAGTGGGAGAGATGCTGGGAGAACTGTGTGAGGTCCCAAGGTGCCTACTTTGAAGGGGACTGAGGTGTCATTGTCCTGTGCACAATGTTTCTTGTATCTTGTATTCTCTTCAATAAATGCCTCTATTTTTCATGTCACACGGCTGGATACTTTCTTGACAGACCTCATGCATGTAGGACTCTAATACATTATTTTTTGTATTTCTCTCATATCATCACTATTCAGTCATATATATTTCAAGTTATTATTACTCCTGTGAGGAAATCACAAAAATAGCCATTTTGGATTATTAATAAGAACCAAAAGAGTAAGATTAAGCATTTACTACTAATGGGGTTGGGAGCTGCTGACTAGCACCACCACTGTTTTCCAACTTTTATCTCAAGTACATACTGGGTGCCTTTAACGAACTATTCAATCTCTTAAACTTTTAAATCTAATTTCTTCTTTTAAATCCTCTTTCCTTGTTTTGTTTGGTCTCCTAACCCTTGAAGTTCTCTTAGATAAGCTCTAAATTCAGTTGAAATGATCCCTATTGATTTCTTGAGTTTCTCATAAAGCTTAAAACCAAAAAAACAAACTCAGATCAAAAGCTGAAATATATGTCATTGAGCTAATAAATACAATGAATGCATTTAATATTTAAGCCAACAATAGGTATTTAAGGAAGAAAGCATACATTCAATAGTAGCAAATACCGTGTAACACTTACTAAATGCTCCACTAATCCTTATATAGCCCTACATGGCGATTGCCATTATTATCCCCATTTTACAGATGAGGGAATTAAAGAGACACAGATTAAATAGAAGTCACACAGCTAGTGAGAAATGGAGATAGTTCTAACTTTAGCAATCAAACTTACAAATTATGAATTTCCTAAAGGGAACTGATCCCAGGCAGATCTTCTTGTTCCATACACAGCTTCTTCTATGATCCTATTATCTGCTCTCCCATGTCCAAATGCTCACATCCCATCCTAGCAATTTAACCTTACAAATAAAGCATAATCTAGTTTAACTTATCTTTCCAATGTGTAGTACATATTTAAAATATATTTTTATTTCTTGTATATGTAAAGAAAAGCCAAAAGAGAGAAATAGCAGATGACGTATTTCTCAGAGATGGTTAATCCCTAACTGGATACATCCTTAACTTTCCAGGCTAGTTTGCTAATTACCTGTTTGCGTAATTTTTCTAGTTTTCCAACTATTAGTGATTATATGAAAATTGTAAACATTTTGAAAATCAAACTGTTGAATTTACTTTAAGGTCTAATTAAATATTGGCAAAATATTTTAACATACCTAAATGTCAAATCACAAATTTCAGTGCACTCGATGAGAATATTACTTATTATTTATTGCTTCTATGATTATGACTCAAGTGATGGACATATACTTAATGAATATTTCAAATTACAAAGAAGCAATGGCTTAGGATAAATAAAAAGTATGAAGTTGTTTCTATTCTTTTGATTTTGCCTCTAAATTAAGGTCAGTATCCTGAGTTTGCATTTCTTGATTCAGGCCAATACAATAAACCTTTACTAAACATCCAGTGTCTTTAAACTGAGTTAGATCCTGGGCAATAGGGAGCTATCTGCTTTCATAAAAGTTAAGATCTACTAGAATGAACCAAATATATATAGAATGCAATACAATGCAAGCAGCTAAGAAAAGAGAAGAATAAAATGTTATTAAATTTACACAGAAGCAAAAATGAAATGAAACATTATTTAGGACTGGGTCCTGGTAGAAATGGGAAGAAGCTCATTACTAATGGAAGAAACACCAAGGACAAGAACAAAGTGGCATGAAAGACCAGTGTCTGCTCTGAGGATGGCAGCTGTGGAGCATTGCTCCAGTGTGCAATGGGAGAAAAAATATTAGAAGTAAAAAGGTCTCTTAGATGACAAGACCCTTTTCTGTTGACAAGATTCTTGTCATCAGATGAGAAGAACCTTGAATTTAAAGAAAGGATATAAGTATACATCAGAGAAAATTATGAAATCAGAGAATGATATAATAAGACATGATTTAAGAACCTTCTCTTGCAGCGAGGTGCCAAACTGCCTGGGAAAGCTGAAGGCCTGAGGAGTGGTAAGACCAGTCAGGAAGGCATCACAATTGTGCACACTGTTGGAAATGAGGGTGTGGATCAGGTCAGCGACAATGTTAACAGAAAGGGGGAGATGGATATAAGAGAAACTGAAAAACAGAATCCACTCTCCTTGGAAATTTCTTCAACTTGGTTTCTGAGAGAAGGGATAATTACTTATAAAAATGTCATCTCTACTTGTAGAAAATGGTTTCTACATTTAAGTAGAAAATGGTTTCATAAAAATGTATGAAATCATTAACCCAGCAAAAGATCATGAAAGAAAATAACTGTTAAGACAAAGTTTGATTGTGGGTATGATCAATGCAAGGTTGTAGGGCAAAATTTATGTAAAATACCTATCAAACATGAATTAATTTTGAGCATGAAGCTCAATGGAGAGATACTGAGGAAATAGATGTATATTTCGGAGTTGCCTGAATATAGATGGGGTTGAAATTATGGCAACAAATGACACGGCCTAGAAAAAGAAAAAATAGTAGAGCAATGAAACATGAGAGCATATTCTTGGAGATAATATATATTTTAGAAACTCCAAGAGAATTAGGAAGGATATGTCAAAACATTAGCACAGAACAATGACATGGAAACCAAATAATAAATTTTCATGAAGAAGATAATTGAGTAGAAAAAAAGAAAAATGAGAAGAAGTGATTTGATTTTATAACTA
>PVKM010008005.1:0-40039 GCA_004027735.1 Carollia perspicillata | reverse complement strand
GGAGAAAGCAGCCCGAGGAATTCTGAGTGGCTAGCATAAAACAATAAACTTAACTTCCACGGCTGAAAGTCTTTCTAAAAGAAAGGGACTACCGGGCCATGGCTAGCGAGAAAAAAAGACCACGTCCTAGGGCGTGAAGTCTCAACCACCAGCAGCAGCACCAGATGGACAAGGCAACACGTCTGCTGTCCTGGGGCTGGCGGGCTCTTCTTACACATCAAGTGGAGGAAACACAGACCTAAGGTGTTTTGAAAGGATTTACACTGGCTGTAGATAAAGGGGGTGGGAAAAGTGGAAATGGGACTAATTCTGGGGTAGGCGCGGAGTCCATGAGGAAGAAGAGTTTGTTCCTGTGGACTGGTTGTGAGCAACAGTCTGGAAAGTTCCTGTGTAAACAAGAAGTGGAGGCTCCTGGGGTCCCCTGGCACCTGGCTATCCCCTCTATTAGATAACGAGGGAATAGCCACCTGGAAGTTAATTGAGAGTGCCGACACACACTCAGGAATGTGAGCAGTTGTTAGCTGGCCTTCAGTTATTAACAGCCTATTCTGTCTCTTTCTTTCATTCTCCAGGCTGCTATAATTTAGTTTACATCTCAGAAATTTTCTCTTGTCTCTACAGAGGACTAAGAACAGAAGGAGCCTCCATTTGTAGGGAGGAGATCATTCTCGGGCACCAGAGAATGAAGCAGTGTGGTGGGGTGTGGGAGATAAGTAGGTACAAATCCCTCTATAAATTACTGTCCTCTATTGGCCACTCTAGTTGTCTTCATCTTTATGTGACAAGGACAGCGACATCATTTAGAAGCATGGGGGCAACCGCCAGAGAAGTGCATGAGTTGTTAGCACTCCAGACAGAGGGACAGGAGCAGAGGAGGGTGGGCACCCACCTTTCTCATTTTCTCCATCACCACCTGAATGCATGTACTCAGAAGTATTTGAGAAAAAGCAGACCGTCCTCACTTAAAACAAGGGAAGCTCCACTGGGCTTTCACAAAGGATTGGTGTGAGGCGACAATTATCTAGATACACTTTTCTGAGTCTCAACTCTGGGCACTATGCCAACCTTCTGATTTAACTGGCCTCCTCATGGACACTCCTGCCCATCAGCCTCTGCAGTCTTTCCAGTCCCTGGTTGAACTGAAAAGACTGAGTTAAAAAAAGATATTAAGATGTATCTTAACATCTCCCACAAAATGTAAATGAATGAATTCAGCTGGGAGACCACCTCCAATAAGCCATAAACAATAATGTAACACAGTCAGTCTTACTGGGAAATGAAATTTGCAATGATGCAGACCAAAGTCAACTCAACCCAGTTTCATTTCTCAGACTATCTATCAGTAGATTGATTTGCCTGGCTGGTCAGGAAATTTCACTGGAATTGCTTAGGGTAATACCATGGAGATTAGGGTATTATCTTTGCTTAAAAGTGGTTACATTTAACATTTTTGTACTTCGATATTATTTGTTATCAAACTAGAAAACTGATTTTAGATATTGGAAATAATTCTCATATCTTCAGGAATTTCTTTTAATTATTTACACATTCATTCAGCAAATAGCAGATGCTGACTTAGCGCTTGACACTGGGCACGGGACCAAATGAAACAGATGGCACCTGCTGGCGTGGAGCCTACAATGGAAACAGGCAAACAAGTAAACAGGCAACTGTAATATGCTGTTAAATGTCTGAAGCTTAGTATATTTGCTTCATTTTTCTTACTCTTTTGATTAAGAAAACAAATATAACCTCCAGAGTTAGCAAACCTTAAATATAAGATGGCTAGAATTGGAACCTAGTCAACCAGGAGGTGAGTGCATGTGTGTGAGAGAGAGAAAGGGAGAGAGGCAGAGACACAGACAGAGAGAGTTCTTCGCTCTGCCTGAGTTCCCAAGACTGCCGTGGGCTGGGAAGAGCCCAGTGCTATTTCCTAATTCCAAGTGCCTCTCAGGAGATCTAAGTTCAGCTAAGTTCTCACTTACTGTCCACAGCAGGTTCTTGACACTGAAACTTTAAGCAAATGATATATAACAAAACCAAGTTCATTCCAGCTCAGGGTTGTGTGTGGCTGGAACCCACCGTGGACAGGACCCCTTTCCATCACAAGGCTACTTACACCCACACCCCCAAACTCGCTCAGACTGGGCCAGTTCACACATTCTACTCCACCTAATGTGTGTACCTTTGGGATATACGAGAAAACTCATTGTCCCCAGAGAAAACTCATGCAGATATGGGGAAAACGTCCGAACTGCATACAGACAGTAGCCTGGATGGGAATCAGTTTTTTTTTTATCATCGAAGTTATAACCAAACAATATTGAACAAACTAACATTATTCGAGAACTTACTCTACCTAACTTAATGGTAAACTGGGTTGCCTTAAGCTTCCAATGACGTTGGAACTCTTGCAAATTTTGTTTCCACTGCTGTTACTATTATTATTAAAAAATTATTCTCAGTGTTATTCATTTCCTTGCTTGACTTACCTAGGTGACAGGACCTGTTATAAATCACCTATAATCCAGTCCTTAGCACAGCACATATCCTGCACTCTGAAAATGTTTGAGTGGATGAGAGAGTTAGTGTCAGCATGACAGATAATCTTAAGTGTGATATGGTAGAAAGAACACTTTAGCACCAGATGAAACTAAGTTTAAATCTAGTCTCCTTCATCCTCAGTTTGTGTGAATTTAAGGAAGTTTCTGAATCTTTTTGACCTGCAGTATCATACTTTGTCAAAGGTCACTAGGAAACCTAGATGACTAATCATCCCAGTTTGCATGGGACTCTCCAGGTCGTACCGCTGAAGGTCCTGCAACCTGGGACACACCCAGATAAATAGCAGCAGCTGGCAACCCTATTCCTTTTCCTACGCCTGTAAAACTGTTTCTGGGCTACTACTATCCCTTAAGCCTTCTTAATTGGTAACTTCTAAACAACCTAATTTCCTTCCTCAGTTTTTCAGCTCTGAATGTGGAAAGACTCTAGAATTAGAAAACAGCATCAATATTTTACACATAGCTATAAACATCTGAATTACCTATTGTCACTCACTATCTTACACTCATTTCACACGGAGGGCTTAAATATGTGAATTATAACATCAGCAAAGTAACAGCTGTTTCACTGAATGACATACCAGGTTTTTCAAAAGAAATGGGAAATAAAAAAAGATTACTTAAGTTCCCCAGCTTTCTGGTGAGGCCACCTTTCCTGCTTTTGGTCTTTTGGTGGTTCACAATCTATTCTAACTCTCTCTCTCTCTCTCTCTCTCATCTGTATCTCTATCTCTATTTCTATCTCTATATCTCTCTTTCCCTTTCTCTTGCATTTCTGATCCCCACCACACACACACACACACACACACACACACACACACACCCCTAGAATGTTGTATTCTTCTACTGAAATGAACCTTTTCTTCAGAACCAACCCATTATAGCTCTAGCAAAGGGAATTTTAAGGCAAAATTCTATCTTGGGTAAACATGTCTGGGAAGTGTGACTTTCCTCAAAATAATCACTCTCTTAGCCTACATGCACCTCTTGAGTTTCAGGCTATCGAAACTCTTTTGGTTTTATCAGTGGTTGTTTAAATTGCTGTGCCAAGATTATCCGGTGGTAGCTATGGAGAGGCTAAAGATGGAGAGACTCTGGTTCTATTTCTTCTAAATGAAGGTAGGCAAAAATTACTATGAGAAAGACAGTAGATTTGAACACAGGAAAGTTAACACCTACTTTATGGAGTAATTATTATAAACTCAATTTTTAAAGGTTACAATCTAGAAGAATATTTGGAATAAATATAATTCAGTTAATGATATTAATATAAAAAATTAATATATTAAAAAAAGAAAAACTAGAATCTCAGAAAACATGAGCAGACACTCCCACTAAGATTAGATATGAGACAAAGATCTCCCCTCTTACCAACACCTTTCCAACATAGAATTGGAAGTCCTTGTTAATGCAGTAAAACAAGAAAAGGAAATAAAAAGGTATACAGATTAAGAAGAGATAAAACTGTCTTTGGTGGTAGGTGACATGATTGTCTATGAAGAAAATCATAGAGAATTGACAATAATAAAACTTGAAACCAATAAGTGATGATGGTAAAGTTGAAGCATACAAGGTTAATATACAAAAGCCAATCATTCATAAATACAAGGTCTGTCTGGAAAAAGTCCAGCCATTATCAATATAATGAGAACAGTTTGTGTGACATTGATGTAACCTGGCAGCCAAGGAGAGTGGACTGGAATGCTCATGCGTGAACAATGATGACTTCACTGTACTAGTCAGTGGGGGCAGTAGACACCATTAAGTGAGCATGTGTACTGTGGGGCTGTCACATTCAAAATGACTGAGCAAAGTAAAGCAACAAATCTGCATCAAATTTTGCACTAAGTTTGAACATTCCTCCTCAGAAGCTATTTGGATGATTCAGAAGGCCAGAGCTATGGGCAAGTGGTGATTGATAGCTTCATCACAAGAACCTACCCACTCCTGCAGAGTTTTTTGGCAAAATGTCAAATCGTCCAGGCGGCTTAGCCCCCTACAGCCCAGATTTGGCACCTTGTAACTTCTGGCTTTTCCCAAAACTAAAATCACTTTTGAAAGAGAAGAGATTTTAGACTGTATATAAGTTTCAGGAAAATACGATGGGGCAGCTGATGGTGACTAGGAGAACAGTGTAAGGTCCCAAGGTGCTTACTTCAAAGGGGACGGGGGCATCATTGTCCTATGTACAATGTTTCTTGTATCTTGTGTCTTCTTCAATAAATGTCTCTATTTTCCATATTACATGGGTGGATACCTTCTGGACAGACCTCACATTAGCAATGAACGAGTGGAGTCTGAAATTAACAGTATAATACTATTTACATTAGCACCCCCCAAAATGAAATACTTAGGTATAAATCTCACAAAGCAAATGAGATCTATATGAGGAAAGCTACAAAACTCTGATAAACAAAATCAAGGAAATAAATACATGAGAGATAGTTGGTGTTCATCAATAAGAAGACTACATAGTGTCAAGATGTCAGTTCTTTTCAACCACATCTATATATGCAACATAATTCCAATCCAAATCCCAGCAAGTTATTCAGTGAATATTAACAAAATGATTCTAAAATTTACATGTGGAAGCAAAAGACCCAGAATAAACAACATAATAGTGAAGGAGAATAACAAATACCAAGGAGCATGATTACCGGATTGTATGGTATTGTTCATACCTGTTAGAATGGCCAAAATCTGGTACACTAACAACACCAAATATTGGTGAGGATATGGAACAACAGAAACTCTAATTCATTGCTGGTGAGAATGCAAAATGGCATAGCCACTTTGGAAGACAGTTTGGGAGTTTCTTGCAAAACTAAACATACTCTTGCCGTAAGATCCAAAATCACACTTTGTAGTATTTACCCAAAGGAGTTGAAAACTTATGTTCACACAATAACCTGCACATGGATGTTTATAGCAGCTTTGTTTAAAATTGTCAAAATGTAAAATAATATTGAATGTCAACTATAATTTAAATATTTTAGAATAATAATAAGTGCCAAAACTTGGAAGCAACCAAGATGTCCTTCAGTAGGCAAATACTTAAATAAACTGTAGTACATCTAAACAATGAAATACTATTTTGTGCTAAAAAGAAATAAGCTATTAAGCCATGAAAGACATGGAGGAACTTTAAATACACATTACTAAATGGGAGAAGTCAATCTGAATAGGCACATACTATATGATTCCAACTATCTGGCATTCTAGAAGACATAAAACTATGGGGTCTATAAAAAGACAATGGTTGCCAGGGGTTAGGCATCAGAGAGAAAGGATGACTAGGTGAACCACAGAAGGTTTTAGGTCAGTGTATGATATTCTAATGATATGTGCATGTCATTTTACGTTTGTCCAAACCATAGAATGTACAACAGAAAGACTGAGCCTTAATGTAAACTGTGGACTCTGGGTGATTCTGATATGTCACTGTAGGTTACCTCTGGTGAGGGATTTTTATAACAGGAGAAGCTATGCATGTGTAGGAACAGAGGGTATATGGGAAATCTCTGTACCTTGGCGAACCTCTAAACTTTGCTGTGAATCTAAAGTGGCTCTAGAAAAATAAAGTCTTTTTTAAAAAATGAACAGATACAATCAGGCATTTCATAAGTAGGAAACAAATATATGAAGAGAGTATCAGTTTCACAGTAAAAATACAGGTTAAATCATCAAGAAACAATTTCTACTTATTAAATTAGCAAAGTCCTAAAACCTAACGTGGCATGCTCCTGTGTGGGGGGTAGAAATGGGGAAGCTCGGGCTGGTCATATGTGTGTTACGTCCTCACAGTCATTCTGTCAGGGGTGCCTTCACACGTATTTTCTCTGATGCAATATTATTTTATTTTTTTACTGTCCATGAGCAAATTTATTCTCTACCAAGCTTATTTTTAGGTTCTGGTGAAAGGGGGCATGAAGAATCTGAAAACTCTGTTCTTATTGCCAAATATATTTTTTCATATAGAGGATAAGGAGGGGAAGAAAAGGAACCTAGAAGACTTAGTCTAAATAACTGGTAATATGTTCTTCTTTTGATTGTGAAATCTGGACAGGAGAATGACTTTTAATAATGTGAGTGAACACTGGGTGTTCATTGCTAGCTAGGTACTGGTTTCCACCCTGCCAAGTAGCTTATATCAATTATGTCACTGTCCTCCTGCCTAGAAGAAGGTGCTATTGTTCTTGAAACTGAGGCACAGAGGTCTCTGCAAAGGTTTGTCTTTATGGGCCACTGCCAGGACTGAAGCCCAGACACTGTAAATGTTCAGTGAGCAATTTAACTACCACATGGTGTGATTACTTGGTTTTTAGTTTGAGGCATTGGCAAGAATATGCAAAAATGATGAGTGGAATGATGAGTAGAAAATAAAATGTCAGAGCTGGATGTAAAGAATCAGAAGTTAGCTGCAAAATGGAAAGAGTCAGCACTGGGTGGTATAATTAGTCCAGATCCTATTTCTCCCTATTGACTGGAAGCTCCTAGGCATCCAGCACTGTATCCTGACATTTTGGTCTTCTGTACAAGGCCAAGGAGTCTCTCCCAAAGAGTAAAAATAATAAATACTTGTGGAACATATGAGATCATGTCTATGAAACACAACATTTTCCACTCAACTGTATTATTCTTCATGTGCTAGAGTTCTTACATAACAATAATACTTGTGATGGTTAACTTTATGTGTCAACTTAGCTGGACCATAGTACCCAGGTATTTGGTCAAACATTATTCTAGATGCGTCTGTGAAGGTATATTTAGATGAGATTAACATTTAAATAAGTAGAGTCTTACTTCTGGCCAAGACAGAGGCATAGTTAATACCGCTTGCCTCCTCGCATAATTGCAGACAAAATTATAACTACATTATGAAACAACTATCACCCAGAATCATCAGAAAAATGAGCAATATGGAAGTCCAATAACCACTGAATTAAAGAATCACATGTATTCAGATGGGTAGGAGGGGCGGAGTTGTGGAGACATAGAATGGATGGTCCCACACCCATGTGTGGTGGATAAAAACAGGAGTGATGTCTCAGGAACAAGGGATCCCAGCCCCACACCAAACCACCAAGCTCAGGGTTCCAGTGACAGTAAGATAAGTCCCCATAACTTCTGGGTGTAAAAACTAGTGGGGGTTGGGACAACCAAAGAAACTGCAGGATTCTCAGGAATGGCCTCTTAAAGGGCCCATGACATTGTTAGGACTTACGCAGACTCACTCCCTCTGTGCTCCAGCACCAGGGCAGCAACTGACGGGCACCAATGGCATATGAGAGAAACTGAAGTGTCTGGCATCAGGGCAAGTGCTAGGGGACAACCTCCTCCTTGACAAAACTCCAGAGGCCAGGCAGCAGCTATTGTCCCTATCCTGAGAACCTCACACAGAGCCACAGTAGGTGACACTAGATCTGACACTCCATCAACCTGATTCACACAGGTTGTCCCAACCTGGTGCTTACCTAAGGCTCTGCCCCATCCAACTTCTGGGTGCATTTTTCTACAATAGGCCACACTACTAAGACAGGGAGTCAAAGAAGCTTTGCCTAATGCATAGAAACAAACACAGGGAGGCTGCCAAAATAAGGAGACAAAGAAATACAGCCCAAATGAAAGAACAGAACAAAATTCCAGGGGAAAAAAACTAAACAAAATGGAGATAAGCAATCCATCAGATGCAAAGTTCAAAACACTGGTTGTTAGGATGCTCAAGGAACCCATTGGGTACTTCAAAAACATAAAAAGACACAGGCAGTGAAATAAAGAAAAATTTACAGGGAATCAACAGTGGAGTGTATGAAGCCAAGAATCAAATCAATAATGTGGAGCATAAGGAATAAAAAATATTCAATCAGAAAAACAAGAAGGAAAAATAATCCAAAAAAACAAGGATAGAGTAAGGAGCCTCTGGGACACCTTCATATGTACCAACATTCACATCAGAGGGGTGACAGAAGGAGAAGACAAAGAACAATAAATCAAAAACCTACTTGAAAAATAATGAAAGAAAACTTCCCTAATTTCATGAAGGAAATAGGCATACAAGTCCAAGAAGCACAGAGAGTCCCAAAGAAGTCGGTCCCAAAGAGGACCATGCCAAGACACATCATAATTAAAATCCCAAAGCATAAAGATAAAGAGAGAATTATAAAAGCAGCAAGAGAAAGGCAGATAGTTACCTACAAAGGAGATCCCATAAGACTGTCAGCTGATTTCTCAAAAGAAAGTTTGCAGGCAAGAAGGGACTAGTAAGAAGCATTCAAAGTGATGAAAAGCAAGGACCTACAACCTAGATGACTCTATCCAGCAAAGCTATCATTTGGAATAGAAGGGCAGATAAAGTGCTTCCCAGGGAAAGTAAAGCTAAAGGAGTTCATCATCACCAAGCCATTATTATAAGAACTGTTAAAGGGACTTATTTAAGAAAAAGAAGAAGATCGTAACCATGAACTTAAAAAGGCAATAAATTCACAACTGTCAACAATACAGTCTAAAAAATAAACTAAACAAACAAGTAGAATGAAAACAGAATAATAGATATGGAGATCATTTGGATGGCCACCATTTGGGAGAAGGAATGGGGAAAAAGGTGCAGATATTAAGAAGTACAAATTCATAGGTACAGGATAGACAAGGGATGTTAAGAACAGTATTGGAAATGGAGTAGCCAAAGAACTTATATGCATGACCTGTGGACATGAACTAAGGGGGTAGGGAGATTGCTGGAGGGAATGCAGGTACTGGCTAGAGGAAGACAAAGGGGAAAAATTTGGACAACTGCAATAGCATAATCAAGGAAAATATATTTAAAAACAAATCAGTAGATTTTAAGTAAAGCAAATTAACCTTCATAATCTGGGTGGGCCTCCTCAAATCAATTGAGGCCTTCATAGAAAACAACTGACCTCCTTGAAGGAAGAGGGAATTTTGCTAGCAGCCAGCTTTCAGAGTTGAACTACAAGTCTTCCCTGAGTCTTCTGTCTACTGGCCCAACCAACAGATTTGGGACTTACCAGCCCCCACAATCATAGAGGCTAACTTAAAAAAATATTTTTACAAAATACATAAAAATCCCACTGATTTTGGTTCTCCAGAGAACTCTAATATAATATTCAGATAACTTTTCCTTTGTCCTGAATTCACTACCCATAGTGCATAATACTGGCCCTAATTCTGTTCCTCCAAATATTAATCAGGTACCCACTGTGTGACTGACATGAGTCCAGGAGCTAGAGATGCAAAATGTCAACAAGAAGGCCCTGGCATCAGGAAGCCTACAGGCTGAGTTTACCTCTGACTGTGACCCTTTGAAGAAATAGACTGCTTTCCCAAATCCCTATGCCTATGACTACAATGTGAGAATTCATGAATATATATGTGGGTTTGGGCCACATTAATGTTGGTAGGAGAGGGTAATAATCATTAAAAAAATAAAAATTAGAAATAATAGATCCAGATCCAAAGCAGAAAAGACATGGTCTATAAGATTTAAGCTAGTAACCAAAAAGCAGCAGAACTAGAGAGAAAGAGCTGGTGGAGAAGCAGAGATTGTCATTCAGAATCAAATAGCAAGGCCACTGCAAGGCACCACTTGGGGGAGGTTTCATTGACCACAGCATCAGGATGTCCAGAACCTTCTCTGGACTACAACATGTAGCCTGACTCAGGATACAATCCAGGGAAGTGAAACAAAAAAGTCATCGCTTCCTCATTGTCCAAGAGAATTGAGAGAGAGGGCTGAAGCTCAGACCAGGAAGAAAAAATGATTGTATCTAGCAAATCAAAGAGAGGAATAATATAAAAATTTGGTATGCTAAACCAGCCTCAGCTGGCCAGAAGAACAAGACCGTGTGCTCACAACTTAGCTACACAGATACAGGTGTTGTCCCAGGGCACAGAGTAGATGCTCAATAAATATTTGCAGGTAAAATGAATGAATTAACAAAGGAAGTCCGTAGGATGCACTGACAGCTGAATGAAGGAGGAAAACAAAGAGAAGTAAAAGAGAAGAGGCTAGATACCATGGAGGAGGTCTCTAGAGGAAACTTTGGTGTTTTGGGTGGGTAGTTACCACTTCTGCTTAAGAAACTGCTTATTTCCCCATTTGGTGCCATCCTAAATTAATCCAGTCTGACTCCTCCAGTTCCAGTGCCTAAGACACATATCTGTCCAAAACTCAGGCTCAATCCTGCCTTTCTAGACAAAGCTCAGTTATGCTTAAAGTTATATTAGAGCTGGTGCTCTCCTTTTCCTCCTCTTTGAAAACACTTTTAAAATTATATGAGTGGCCCTGGCTGGTTTGGCTGAGTTGGCTGGAGCATTGTCACATAACCAAAATGCTGTGGGATCAATTCCTGGTCAGGGCACATGCCTAGGTTGCGGGTTTGGTCCCTGGCCCTGGCTCATACAATCCCCAGGCTGGGAGCATACAGGAGGCAACCAACTGATCCTTTTCTCTTGCATCCGTGTTTCTCTCTCTCCCTTCCTCTCTCTTTTTTTCTCTCTCTAAAAGCAATGAAAAATGTTCTTGGGTGAGAATAAAAAATTATATAAGTAATATCTGGTTGTTTATTGAAGATTAAGAAAAATTCTAATGGGGGAAATCACATTTTCATCATTCAAAACACACACACACACACACACACACACACAAAGAACTAGCAGTAAGTTATTTCTGATCTTTTTTCAATGTATAAAATTGCATCTTGGAATAGTTATAATTATTCTATATATACAATTTTTATCTTTTATCTCTTAACATTATCTCCAAAGTATTTTCCTGTGATGTAACCTAATTTTGTAAAAATTATACCTTTTTTATTCTAGTGAATTCACAGCATAAAATTGAGCATGAGTGATGTTTAGTATATTCACAGTGTTGTGCAATGATAACCACTATCTAGTTCTAGCACGTTTTCATCACCTTGAAAGGAAACCTTACACCCACTAAGCAATCCTTCCCCACTCCACCTCTCCCAGCCCCTGGCACTCACTAATCTGCTTTCTGTCTCTGTGGACTTGCTGATTCAGATGTCTCACATAAGTGGATCACAATATGTGGTCTTTTGTGACTGTCTTCTTTGATTCAGTATAATATTTTCACGGTCTATTCAGGTCACAGCATGTATCAGCACTTCATCCATTTTTAGGTGCTACTGTTTTAAATTTTACTCCTTGACTCAAAATATTGTATGGCTCCCATTGCCTATCCAGATAAAGTTTGAACTCTTGCACATGGCATTCACTATTCTGCAAAATCCTGCCTGGCCCATCTTACCTGCACATACCTGCTTTACTTTCTTGCTTCTACACCTTCACCTAAGCCCCAACCTCTGTATTTTTAAACCCATGATTCTCGAAGCACGGTTCCTGGATCAGCAGTACCAGGATCAGCAAAAGGTTTTCATTAACAGAGAGGAGTGGTCACAGTGCATTATCTGCTTAAAAGCCAATCTATGATGGAAAGAAGAAATAAACCAAGGACAGCACATAGACATATTTCTGAAAAGAGTGATACCTCCTCAAGAAGAGGTTCAGACAAGTCCTTCAAGAGATATTCCAAAAAAAGGCATTGTTATCACAGGATATGACAGCTTCATGCATGTTATTGCCCCCGAAGACCTTCCAGTGGGACAAGATGTGGAGGTGATATTGGAGATTCTGACCCTGTGTAGGCCTAGGCTAATATGTGTGTTTGTGTCTGTTTTTAACACAAAGTTTTAAAAAGTAAAAAATTAAAATAAAAAAAATTAAAATAGGAAAAAGCTTATAGAATAAGTATATCAAGAAAGAAAGTATTTTTTATGGCTGTACATCATGTTTGTGTTTTAAGAATACTACTAAGGTGATGTATGTTTTTCCCATTGCACCAGAGCAGTGGGGCACTGATGTAAATTTATCCCACTATTTGTGATGCTAACTCAGTTAGGGGGTGGCTATAAGATTTCTCCATTGTAAAGGTATCTTTTCCCTTTGTAGTTAATAAGTAATCTGACACAGAAAGGTTTCAAATTCACCTGCCCCAGACCTGCAATCAGCTATTTTTTTTAAGGAGGTTTGTTTTTTTAAAAATAGAAACTAGTATTTAGACACTAAGATTTTTGTGCTAGGTATTTAAGTGAAATTGGAAAGGGCTATAGGCCCTTTCATTGTACTAGATTAAACTAACATGAATTCACACTAGACAGCTACAGCTCTTCTTTCTCGCCTCCCCCTACAATTTTTATATTTCCCTTTCTCCACAGTGAAGAACCTGACTCCCAACAACACATAGCATAACAGCGCTGCACTGTACAGAAAACAGTCCTGATATCACTAAATCAGTACAACTTCAACTAACAAAACCACTAGGTGAATTTGAGATTTCTTCGTAGTTTTTTTCCCTCAGATACCATTAAGGGTGCACAATCTGAGCACCCATTTCAAAACCAAATTTAATTGTTTCTTTCTGTGTGGTTATGTAATAACTTGACCTACAGTTGGGTTTGTTAGTTTCTGTTTATATTCAATCTTAGGTTAATTCTGTTTTATTCTGTTTCATGCTATGGACTAAATTGTGTCTCTCCAAAAGTCAGATGTTGAAGGCCTAATCCCAAAGTGACTGTGTTTGGAGACAGAACCTGAAAAGGGGTCATAAGGTTAAATGGTCATGAAGGTGAGACCCGGATCTGATAGGATTAGTGTCCTTCCAGGAAAAGGTACTGGAGAGCCTGCTCACTCACTCTCGAGCACACACTGAGGAAAGGCTGTGTGAGGGTGCAGCAAACATGTGCCCGTCTACAGCCAGGAAGCGTCTTCACCAGAAACCAAACCATCTGAACTCTGATCTGATTTCCAGCCTCCGGAACTGTGAGAATTAATTTCTGTTGTTTAAGTCTATGGTATTTTGTTATGACAGATGCAGCTGACTAATACCTTTTGCCTTGTACTTTTACATATTGTTGATGACTTACAGGAGTTTGGGATGTCGACTTTTCTGGAAGAGCATGGTCCTAGCCAGAGTGAACATATAAATAAATAATACAAATAATGCGCGATTATATATGCACCACATGTCTCTGCATAAATTATAGTTTTTAATACCTCCTAGGGCTTTTAGAAGAAGTCAGACAGAATATAATATAATTCTTTAGGGAAACCAAGACTAAATGAGAGGTTAACCTAAAATATTAGCTGCTCAGTAATGAAACCAGGATTGAGTCACATTTTTTCTAGACCCAGATCATGTGCTTTTAAATATGCTTCAAGGAATAATGAGTTAACAAGGACTAATAAGTTTCAGGACTTTAATAATCCAGTGGAAAAAGTATTCACTATGCATTTATACATAATAAATAGACACACATATATGGTATGTGTATATATAATATATACACATATAGTTCTCATATGCATAAAAAATAAACAGGTTGACTTGGATTCATCTGCATAAGGGAGCGAGCATAACTAAACACATTGGGATTGATGGCCAATCTCTAACCCCAAGACTCCTGAAAGGTATCCCATATCTTAGTCTCTCAACAATGCATCTTTGGAGAACTAGCCTCTCACCTTTAGAAGACAGAAAATTAATGAATCCAAGGCACTTCAAGAAAGCTCAAGGTTGCTTCAATTTCCTCCATTTCAGAGAGGTGGGAAAGAGCTGCCGTGATGACCATGCCATCACCCATGGTGAAAGAAAAGAGAGGTGGCACAGAGTCACAGTTTACCTTTGAGGAGCATGGTCAGGTGGCCGTGAAAACTCTCAAAGGAGGCAGCATTTATAATTCAGATGTTAAACCTGGAGAGTCTAGTCTGGACCCCTTTTATGGTATCTGTTTTAAAAGAATAGACATGCTAACATTAATCCAAGAGACAGAGGGACTTAGAGTGTCCACGGCAGCAGTTATCCCTAAGACCAGATCACCTCTGCTCTTGCCTAAATTTGGTGGCAACAGCCAATATATTCCCCCTTGTGGCTTATGTCAGGGAATATTCCACTTGCAAGCAGAGACCCCTGACCAGTACATACATCACTCTGAACCGTCATAATAGCCTGTGGAATAACTAGGAACATTTTGTGATGAAAAAATTAAATTTTAGATACCTCAAGTAATTTATTTAAGATCAAATATTTAGTAAATGGCAGGCAGAATTTGAACCAAAGTCCTGTGAAGACGAAGCACTTTTCACTAGATTACATCATTAAATAAGTTATATATTCAACAACTCTATGAACAAAAAGTTTGTGTTTACTGAAAAAATATGTACATTATAATGTGTTTTTATCTCACTTCTGAATTATTATTATTAAGGGAACAAAGACATTTCTTGAGTACCTACCACATGCTAAATGCTTTCAGTATGTGAGGTTATTATCCCTCTTATCAAACCAGTGAACCATCCCCATGTTGTAAATGAGAATACTGAGGTTCAGAAAGTGTAATGGGTAATTGTCCATAGTCACACAGTAAATAGCAGAAGTAGGATACAGATAATTTCTTCCGATGAAAATTCTGATGTTCCCTTTATTAAATCCTTCTTGCTAGTATAAAATTTCATTGTTTGCCCTAATTCTATAAATCAAGGCACTATTAGTCATCTAGTGACCTCTCTCCAGGGAGTGAAGGGAGCTTTGGAGAAACTAACCAGCCCCATGGGCAACTTCCCATGTTCAACCCTGTTTCAGTGGTGGGAAATATCACAGCATTTCTAAGCAGCTACTAAAGCTCAGCTGAAAGGTACTCATGACTTTAATATTCATCAGCAACGGATTTTCAAAAACCAGAGTGAGCATCCAGGCAAATAAATCATGTTGTTTATATGTTATAATTGTCTCAGCTAAAAAAGTTTACCTTGATAAGAATCAAGTAGAACACAGTTTGGAGGCCCCCGTGTCTCCTCTCATGACCCATTAAATATTTTAGAGCATTTCTAAAATATTCTTATCTTTCCATGACCATTAATTAAGTTTCTTTCTGACAACAGGATTACACTCCAGTTTAAAGCACCCACATTTAAAATGTGTGACAAGTTTTTATGAACAGGTTCCTTCCCTCTTATAATAGCCCATGGACTCACACTCTTTCAGGCACTGAAGAGGTAGAAAAAGAGCTTTACTTCTTCCTTTTGGAGGACTCCAAAAACTATTTATCTTTTTCTTTTTAAATAAAGTTTTAATGCATGCAGTAAAACTCACAAAGCATAAAGCGAACAGTTCTGTGAATCATCACAAATCGAGCACACGACACCCAGATCAGGAAATAGCAGAACCTTACAATCATCCCAACCTAAGTCCTCCTCCAAGTCACCACCTCTCTCCAAAGTTAATGATATCCTGGCTTTTAATGCAATGGATAGATTTGTCCTGCTTTTAAATTTTGTACAAATACAATCATAAAGTTCTATGTATCAATCCATTGGTATATATCTAATAGTGAAATTGCTAGGTCATAAACTATGAATATATTCAGCTTTAGTTGACACCACCAATCAGTTTTCCAAGTTGGTTGCATGAAGTAGAGTAGGAGCATTCTAGTTGCCCTCAATCCTTACCCACTCTTGGTATTTTCATCCTTTTCAAGAATGTTAGCCATTTTGGTAGGTGCATAGTAGTATTTTACAGTGGTTTTAATCTGTATTTCTCTGGTAACTTAGTGAGGTTGAGCCTCTTTCCTTATGTTTTGTAACCATTTGGATAGTCTCTTCTATTCAGCCATTAAAATGAGGGAAATCCTCAAAATCTTGGTCCTAGATATTCTCATCTCAGTCTTATATTCTCTATTTCAGTAAGTAATCTTTATTCACAGCTTGAATTATCTGCAAGTTTGCTTTCACTTCTTCATTCACTTAGTATCCATTTACTCAACTTCTACTAAGTATAATTCTAGACACTGGGAGACAGTGATGAACAAAAGCAAACTTGGAATATACAAAGAACTCTTAGCACTCAACAATAAGAAAATGAACAAGCCAACTTAAAAATGGGTAAAAGACTTGAACAATACTTCTCAGCCTTAAAAAAGAAAACTTTACCCTTTGTGACAGTATGGATGGGCCTGGAGAACATTATGCTAAGTGAAATAAGCCAGTCAGAGAAAGACAAATACCATATGACTTCACTCATAGGTGAAATCTAAGGATGACAGCTGAGAGTGGGGGAATTTAGGGAGTGGGGGGATTGAGCAAAAATGAGAAAGGACTCATAGACATGGACAACAGTGGGGTGATTGTGGGGTAGGGGAAGAGGGGTGTATAAGGGGATTAAATGGTAATAGAAAAATGCAACCAAAAATTTTTTAATTAAAAAAATAAAAGGCAAAAAAATGGGTAAAAGACTTGAACAGACACCTCACCAAAGAACATACGCAGATGACAAATAGGCATATAAAAAGATTCCTAAATTCATACATTATGGGATTGCAAGTTAAAACAACAATGAGATACCAGGGCATACTCTTCAGAACAGCTGAAATCCAAAACATATTAACACCAAATGCTGGAGAGGATGTAGAACAACAGGAACTCTCATTTATTGCTGGTGAGAATGAAAAATTGTACAGCTACTTCAGAAGACAGTCTGATGGCTTCTTTCAAAACTGAGAACATAATCTTACCATATGATCCAGCAATTGTGCTGCTTGATATTTACCTAAAAGAGTTGAAAACCTGTGTCTACACAAAACTGTGCATACAAGTATTTACAGCAGCTTTATGTGGTGGATCCAGGACTGCAGGATCTGTGTATGATGTGGCTGCTAGTGAACAAATACACAGAGACTACAGAAGTCCTGTGGAGAAAAAGGGATGGCATGGCCACTCTCTGAGAGAGAGAGGGCAAGGGGCCAGAGCCCTCCAATCCCTGCCTGGACCAGCTTTTATTGCTTCTCTGGGTACATTACATGGAGGATGGTCCTCATTTACTATGCACAGGTTCACTGCAGGGGATTACCTTCTACAGATAACAAAGGAAAGAATGCTGCTAATTACTTCAAAGAGAAGGATGTTGCTGACCAAGGGGAAAAGTGGTTGAACCAGTCACACTCCATACTTGGGGGTTTAGCTCAGATTTTAGGAAGTTGCAGTAAGCCCTTGCTGCCTCAATTCAGGGTGAAGGAGTTTTTAGCAAAAGCAAGTGTCATAGAAGTCTAGGTATAATGCAGGCCTGATTCCCCATGGGAAAACCTCTCCATGGGTGTGGTTCTGTGTGCCACTCGCTCCCCACTGGTTTTCCTCCTGGAGGCTGAGCTATATTTCCATGCCACACGAAATGGTTCCCAACAGCTTTATACATAATTGCCCAAACTTGGAAACAAGCAAAAGGTTCTTCAGTAAGTGAATGGATAAGTAAACCCTGGTACATCTAGACAATGGAATATTATCCAGCACTAAAGAGAAATAAGCTACCAAACCATAAAAAAGACATGGAAGAACCTTAAATGTACAGTACTAAGTGGAAGAAGCCAATCTAAAAAGCTCTCATATTGTATAATGCCAACTATATGACATTCTAGAAAAGAAAAACTGTGGAGACGTTAAAAATATCAGTGGTTGTTGGGGCTGGAAGAGGGAGAGATGAACAACTAGAACATATGGGGTTGTTAGGGCACTGAAACTATTCTGTATGATACTGTAGTGGTGGACATGTCGTTATACATTTGTCAAAATCCCCAAAATATACAAAACGAAGAGTGAACCCTACTGTAAACTACCAACATTAGGTGTTAATTCATCAATGTAACAAATGTACCATTCAGGTACAGGAGGTTGATGAGGGGAAGGTTGTGTGTATGCTGGGGGGAGACGACATATGAGAACTCTCTGTACTTTCTGCACTTTTTTGCGAACCTAAAAGTGCTCTAAAAAAATAAAGTCTATCTAATAAAAAAAAAAGACTTGGTCCTGTTCTTATATTCTAGTAACATAGACAGTTGTTACTGTGTGCAAATAAATGTAAATCTGTAATTGGTGATTGCTCCAAGTGCCACTCCACAGGGGTGAGGTATATGGTGCTATAACGGTCTACATTGGCATGGGGGTCAGGAAGTGTAACCCTGAGGAGATGACAACTGATCTGGAGTCTAAGGGAAAGTAGGGGGTCACTAAGCAAATGGGAGAGGAAGGATTCGGGCAAATGGAGCAACACACGCAAAGGCACTCGAGCATGGCACCTTTGAGCAAGTAAGAGGCCAGGGCAGTCAGAGAACAAAGTGTACACAGATGATTTCAAAATCATCTTCAGTCTTGACCTTTCTTCTGAGCTCCAGACTCTTATATCTCAATACCTACCTGATATCTGCACCTTGACTATCTCTTGGACCCTTAAAACTCAACATGAACTTTCTCTCTAAGTCTGGTCATTATGCTTGCTCTAATGCAATGATTAGAACCATCCCCTACACCTCTTGACAAATATCTGTCTCTCTTACTTCCTGACATTTCTCAAAGTTGTTTGCTTCTCTCCACTTCTACTGCCACCACTTTCATGGGCCAAAACAGTCTCCTGTCAAGATTACTGCAGTGGTACCCTGACGGGCCTCCCCACAAACACTTCTTATCCTCCTCAGAATATTTTCCACACTGTAATCAGAATGGTTTTTCACAACTGAAATCTCCCTTTCACAAGGGAGATTACATTATCTCCCTTGATTAAAATCCAACCATGGGTTTCTAATTCTCTTGGGAAACACGTGTGACCTGGTCTAACACACTGTGCATGGTCTGGTTCTTGCCTACACATTCTGCCCCACGCTGCACTGCTTTCTCTATGTTTTTCTGCACTTCAGTGCCATGGGGCTTATTTCAGATTCTAAATGAGCCACACTTCCTGCCACCTTTGCATGTTCTCTTTCTTCCTCTGGGAGGTTTCCCCCTCCTTTTTGCCTGTAAGCACTTACATATCTTCCAAATCTTAGCTCAAATATCCTCATACCAAGGAAGCTTTCCCAAATTCCAGAGCAGATCAAGTCCCAGTACGTGCTCTCCTCTCTTTCTCCTCTCTTTGACTGCCTTTCCTCCGTAACACTTAGCACAATTATTTGTGTAATTCTGATAAATAGTTCTCTTCTTCAAGAGATAGAAATCTCACTGAATGCAGAAAATGTTTTTGCTTTTAAATGTATACTTGTAGCATAGTTCTAGGTAATAGATATACAACTGATTTTTTTTTAGCAAACAGTGAGTATCCTTGTTGCTATCTTATTTATCTTCTTAGTTTTGGATAAATGCCCTCTCATTAGAGGCTGCACCTTACAAAGGAATAGAGGGTCTTCCTCTGCAGTGTAGTACCATGTGAAGGTGACCATGTAGCTCTACTTTCCCTAAAATAAGGTCTATCGGTTTGCCGTGGCATTTTAGATTCCCACTAATAAATTCATTTCTGTTAGTTAAAGCCACCAGAACTGTGCTGTCCAATAGCCACCAACCACATGTGGTTGTCGAGGACGTGAAATGTGGCTAGTCCATACTGAGGTGTGCGTACAAGTGTGAAATACATAAAATTCCGAAGACTCAGTGTGAAAAAAGAATTCAGAATATCTCATTGATTTTTTATTGATTACATGTTGAAATGATAATGCAATGGATATAGTGGATTAAATAAAATACATTATTAAAATGAATGTAACCTGTTTCTTTTTCATTTTTCAAATGTACTACTGGACCATTTTAAATTTTATATCAGGTTCACATTATATTTTTATTGGACAGCACTTCTCTAACACATAATTTTGAAAACAAAAACTCTTACATCATCAACATCCTCTAAGCAATTAGCATTTTTTTTTTTAAATAACCCAGGGTCACATTGAAGTGAAACAGATGTGGGAGCAACTTTGTGTCATGTGATAGGAACCAACTCGGCATCTAGCTTAGTTCAGAAAACTTGGTAGCTAGGGGGAGATAATGATTGAACAGCTTCAGAGTTGTCTCATAAATCAAGATGAGTAATGCATCTTGGAATCAGGGAGGACTGGACTTGGGAGAGCAAAGTCATCCAGACCCTCCTTTTGTTTTTGTGGGTGCATCTCTTCCATTCTTCTTTCAGTCTGCAGGGTGGGCTGCCCTGTCTTGCCTGTCCTGTCCCCATGACAGAACCTGACCACCCTACTATCCCCAAAACTTACCTATTACGGTGATAGCAACACACAGAGGTGGCACCTCAACTTTCCCCATACTGCAACTTGGCTGTGCTGAGAGAAGGCATCCTCTAGAATGGGACACTTACAGCAGAGGGCCCCCAAAACTGGAAACAGTGAGAGGGGAAGTCCCAAAATACAACATGAAGGGGACAGTTTGGCTACTTAACAGCTTCTGTCTCAGTTTGAATCAGGTCGTCATAGAAAAAACCTAGGGAGAACCAATTTTTCTGGACATAGGTGAGAAATAAGAAATTTGCTACGGCACTTTAGATTCCTGGTGTTGTAGTCATTTCCATTATTTAGAGCCACCAAAATTGTGCTCCTCAGTAGCCAGAGAAAGACCTCTAACAAAATCCAGAGCAGACCAGTGAGAACCCAGGATCACAGTCAGCACAGAAGGGGGAAGAGAACTGATTCGTGTGACTGGCCTTCACTACTTTTGAAGAAGCGAAACAGATCAAGAACAAATAAACAACAGAGGTGAAATAGTTAAATGTGGTTCCTAAGCCTTTCTTTTCCAGGAACTGACATAAATTCTGCTTGTCTGCCTACACGGAGTTGTGGTTAGGAACACATTTCTGAGGAATTGGTTTGGTTTCAATGTTTTCAGCATCTGGTAAAAACAGAACTATGAAAGTTCAGTAGTCACAGAGTTTTGTTTGGTTTTTAAAACAGGAACATTTTGAAATACTGAATGTGTTATTCTTTCATGTCATTATTTTATTTAAGGAGGTGCTCTTTAAGTAAAGCCAATTTTTTTTGCCAACAACATAAACACTTTAACTAGTCTTTTTTGCTCAAAAACCATTTCCAGGTATTATAATTTTAGAGGGAGGGAGGAAGGGAAGAGAGAAAGGGGAGAGAATACATCACAGAGGAAATTTGAGACAGGCATGTCCTTCCTGAATGTTCTACATGATCACCAAATCCCTTTTCTTCCTTTGACTCTGGAGATCTTTCCACAGAATGCTACAAACTGAGAGACATTAGAATTTATCTGGAGCAGCTATTTGCATATGATTTTAATATATTTAAATAATGTGTACATCCAGATGCTTTCTTTATTTATGCATAAAAGTACTTTACTATGTATGCTTTTTCATTTTCTTATTAGCATATAGATTTAATATAATTTTATTTACTGGATTTAGAGAGACATATAGAAATTAATAAGGGGTTTCTAGATTTCTGCTTCTAGCCAAGACAAAATAACACAAACCAGATTTATGTTACTGCCTGAAACATCCTCCAAAAAAAAGTGGAATAAAAAAAATTTTAAGATACTAGATTTACACAACAAAGGACAGTGATCCCTTTGAGATGAGATGCAAAGAGGGTGAGTGAGCCTTCTGATTGCCCCATCTGGTGGCCTTGAGACAGTTTCCAGACTGCAGTGCAGAGCAGGCAACACAGGCAAAGCCTAGTAGAGTTCCTGAGCTGTGGAGACCGAAACAGGATTTAATTTGATCAGACAGTGGAGCAATTATTTTTTTTTCAATAGGGTACCGTTGAAACCAATAGAGCAATCAATTGGGAATCAGTAGAGGCTAAGCACTGATTGTGATTCCAACAGATGCAGACAGCTTAACAGAAAGATCAAGAAAAGAAACAAACAAGCTCTGCTAAAATTTCTGTCATCTTAGGGTTATTGTTTATGTGACCAAGGCTGCACACTCTGAAGAATGAAATTAGAAGTTTCACACTGTGGGGAAAATAGACTTCACTAAAACAGTACAACCAAACCAGTAGGCAAATAAATAAGCAAACAGCAGTAAGCCTGGAGGTGGAGAGGCAACGTGAAGACTCGGTATCCAGAGTTGTTACTATGTCTAACAAGTCCATTTATTTCTATTAAAAATTCCAATACATGCAAAGAAACAGTGACATATGAATCATGCACGGGGGGGAAAAGCACACAACAGAAACTACCTATGAGAAGACCCAGATGTCAGGACTAACAGACAAAACCGTTGAAGCTGCCATTCAAGTGCATTGCTCTCAGATCCCTCAACTGATTCCAATGGAGATGGAGCTGAAGGCTGTTTAAGATATTACTTGTCATGTGGGAGGCACAAGAGGCCTGGATAGTTTCCAAGGCCTAAAAAAGCAGATTCCAATGTTGCAATTTTTAGGTTCTTTTATAGGTAATTGGCTCCTCAAATGCATCCATCCCACATTTATCTCAGGTGAAAATTGAACAATTCGGATAAATCACTCTTCATAATTATTTGAGTGATGTCTACTCTTCTGATTCACTCATAAGGGCACCATCACTCTCAAAGCAGCTGATGTATTTTAGCTCAAGTCACTTTCTCAGAGTATATGGGGTTTAAACGTCTCAATAATCAAGGTACTACAGGGCCAAGTGACCTGCCAGGAAAGACAGGTACTCATTCTGTTCATTCTAGTCTCTGTTCTGTCACAAGCATGAGGTGCCCTCTGTCACAAAGGGACTGCACCTCACCCTTCCATGACAATGCAGATTTATTGCAGGAGCATGCATGTTTTTCCACCATCTCACAGCAATGCCTGGTACATATTTGGATCTTAATATACACAAATTGAGAAACAATCCTCATTGTGTTATGTAATTAATTAATGCATTGCACAAATATTTTTATCAGCTTATTATTTCCATCTCAGTGTGGTGATTAGCAAATAAATCTTCATAGATATAGCAGTGTAAAAAAAGGAAGAAAGTTGAGTAATGCCTAATTACTGAAAAAAAGTTATCAACCAGAATTCTATATTCAGTGATAATGTCTTCTTAAAATAAAGTTGAAATAAAGACACCTTTAGACATATGAAAGCTAAGATATCATCACTTGCACATTTGCAGGACGAGCAATGTTAAAGCATGTCCTTCAAGCAGAAAGAAAAATGATATCATATAGGCAAGCAGTTTGTTAAACTGCAGATTCCTGGACTCTAATCCAAAAATTTTTGTCTCTAGTTCTGTAGTACAGCTTAAACATAGGTCCTTTATTTTTCTGGTTTTATTTATTTAATATATAGAAAACACAACCGCGTGATAGAAAACATAAATAGTACTAAAATGTTCGTAATCATTGAAGCTGCTCACTGGATACATGGGGTTATAATATGCTGTTCTATTTTTTAATAGAATTTTCCCTAATAAAAAGATTTTTAAGGTTAAAATAAGAAACTACCATATTTTGTCATATAATGCACACTTTTTTCCTGAATTTTTGAGGGAAAAACAAGGATGTGCATTATACACAGCAAAAATACAGTAATACCAGGTAGACATTTGTATCTACAGAAAAGAATGAGGGGCACTAGATATGGTTTCTTATAGGAGTAATTAATTATGTAACTTTTTCTTACTGTTTAAATATATTTTAGAGATAATTGACTATTCAAATGGATATAAGAACAATATACTGCAGGAATATAATATATATAAAAGCAAAATGTATAACAACAATGGCTCAGAGGTTGAGAGGGAAGAAATAGAAGTATATAATTATAATAGTATACACGCAGTGGTATAATATCATATGAAGGTAGATTGTGATAAGTTAAAGAAGTATACCAGAAACCCAGGACTTCTGGCCAAGATGGAGGCATAGGTAGATACACTTTGCCTCCTTTCACAAACAAAAGAAGGACAACAAATTTAAAAACAAAAACAACCAGAAGTGCCAGAAAATCAAACTGTATGAAAGTCCAACAACCAAGGAGTTAAAGAAGAACTATTCATCAAGACTGGTAGAAGGGGTGGAATGGGCAGCTGGGGCGGAGAGGATGGGTGGCCAGGCAGCAGATAGAGGACTGGGCAGGTGAGATGGTGGCTGGCAGTCCTACATTTGCATGTGGATAAACACGGAAGAACAACTGGGGAGCAAGACCAACTGTACAACCCAGAGTTCCAGCATGGGAAAATATAGCCTCAAAACCTCTGACTGTAAAAACGTATAGGGGTTGCAGCAACATGAGAAACTACCAGCCTGATAGGAGAGTTCATTGAAAAGACCCACAGGGTCTGATAATGTATGCAAACCCACCCACCTGGAAATCAGCACCAGAAGTGCCCAATTAGCTTGTGGGTAGTGGGGGAAGTGACAGAAAGCTGGACAAGAGCCAAATAAGTGGCACTGTTCCCTCTTGGGCCCCTCCCCCACATTCAGCAATACAACTAAGCAAAATGGGTTGCCCTGCCCTGGTGAATACCTAAGACTCCACCCCTTACAACCTAACAGGTGCACCAAGACAAAGAAATATGGCCCAAATGAAAGAAGAGATCAATGCTCCAGAAAAAGAACTAAGCAATGAAGAGATAGCCAACCTATCTGATGCAGAGTACAAAACACTGGTAATCAGGATGCTCACAGAATTGGTTGAATATAGTAGCAAAATAGAGGAAAAAATGAAGGCTATGCTAAGTGAAATAAAGGAAAATGTACAGGGAATCAACAGTGACAGGAAGGAAACCAGGATTCAAATCAAAGATTTGGAACAAAAGGAAAAAATAAATATTCAACCAAAACAGAATGAAGAAATAAGAATTTTAAAAAATGAGGAAAGACTTAGGAACCTCCGGGACAACTTTAAACCTCCCAACATCTGAATCATAGGGATGCCAGAAGGAGAACAGGAAGAGCAAGAAATTGAAAACTTATTTGAAAAAAATGAAGGAAAACTTCCCCAACCTAGCAAAGGAAATAGACTTTCAGGAAGTCCAGGAAGCTCAGAGAGTCCAAAGAAGTTGGACCCAAAGAGGAACACACCAAGGCACATCATGCTTACATTACCTAAGATTAAAGAGAAGGAGAGAACCTTAAAAGCAGCAAGAGAAAAGGAGACAGTTACCCACAAAGGAGTTCCTATAAGACTATCAGCTGATTTCTTAAAGAACCTTGCAGGCAAGAAGGGGCTGAAAAGAAGTATTTCAAGTCATGAATGGCAAGGATCTACATTCAAGATTACTCTATCCAGCAAAGCTTTCATTTAGAATGGAAGGGCAGTTAAAGTGCTTCCCAGATAAGGTCAAGTGAAAGGAGTTCATCATCACCAAGCTCTTATTCTATGAAGTGTTAAAAGGACTTATCTAAGAAAAAGAAGATCAAAACTGTGAACAGTAAAATGACAACAAACACAACTATCAGCAACTGAACTTGAACAACAAAAACAAAAACAAACTAAGCAAACGACTAGAGTAGGAACATAATCTCAGAAATGGAGATCACATGGATGGTTATCAGTGGGGAAGGGGAGAGGGGAGGATAGGGGTAAATGTACAGGGAATAAGAAGCATAAATTGTAGGTAGAAAATAGACAGGGGGAGGTTAAGAATAGTATGGGAAATGGAGAAGCCAAGAAACTTATGTGTACAACCCATGGACATGAACTAAGGGGTCAGGGGAATGCTGGTGGGAGGGAGGGTATAGGGCAGAAAGGGATAAATGGGAGGAAAAAGAGGGACAATTATAATAGCATAATCAATAAAATATATTTTAAGAAATGGAGTATACCATAAACCCTAAGGCATTTACTTCAATGATACAAGAATTGTATCATTGATCAAGGTGCATATGAGAGGCAATTGATCAATGTTTCTCTCCCTCTCTTCTCCCTTCCTTCCCCTCTAAATAAATAAAACAAAATGTAGCATTATACTGCTTATCACAAACACACTTTAAATATAAAAACATGCAGAGTTAAAAGTGAAATAATAAAAAACATGTATTCTATGCTAGTCAAAAGTTAAATGAAGTAGCTATATTAATATCAGACAAAGTAAATTTCAGAGCAAAGAATATTACCAGGGATAAATACAGTCATTTCATAATGATAAAGTGGTCAGGTTATAAAGAGGACAGAATAATCTTAAATATTTGGGGTCATGATAACAGAGATGAAAGATACTGAAATAAAAGCTGATAGAATTGTAACGAGAAACAGAAATTCCAAGAACCCTTTCTCAATTATTTGTAGAACAAGTAAACAGAAAATCAGTAAGGATATGGAAGACTTGAAAAACACAATCAACCAATTCTATATACTTAACTCATCCCAGCCTTCCTCCAAGTAATACTATATCACATCCATTCCCAATATACATTATTGGTAAATTAGGAATAGAAGGATATGTCTTCATTCTAATAAAGGGAATCTATAAAAACCTGTAACTAGCATCATACTCAGTGGTGAAAGACTGAAGTCTTTTCCCATAAGACTAGGGACAAAACAAGGATTTCTGCTCTTACAGCTTCTATTCAACAACTATACTGAGAGTTCAAGCCAATGCGATAAAGGAAAAATATAAAATAAAAATAAATATAGCCAGATTGAAATGGAAGAAGTAAAAAATTTAAAGATAATTTGATTGTCTATGTAGCACTTTCAGTAAGTTTAGCAAGGTTGAAAGACACAAGATCAATGTTTTTAAAAATTACTTTCTGTACTAGCCACAACCAAAAAGTTTTTAAGAATACCATTTATAATAACATCACAAATTACAAAATTTTTAAGGATAAATCTAACAAGAATGTGCAAGACCTGTACATTGAAAACAACAAAACATTGCTAAGAGAACTTAAACAAGACCTAAATAAATGGGGAGATATACTGTGCTAATTGGCTGGAATATTCAATATTGTTAGGATGTCGATCCTTCTCAAATTGATTCACAGAGTCAACACTATCACAATAAAAATCCCAGCAGATTTTTTTTTGTAGAAATTGACAAGATGACTCTAAAATTCACATGGAAATACAAAGAACCTATGCAACCAAACCAATTTTAAGAAAGAAAAAGAAAGTTGAAAATCTAATGCTACTTGATTTGAAGACTTCTTTTATAGCTATGGCAATCAAAACAGTATGATATTGGCATAAAGATAAATAGTTCTGTAAAACAAAATCGAGTCCAGAAATAGACCCACACATATAGGAACAACTGATATTTCACAAAGATACAAAAGCAATTCAGAAATATATTTTTCAACAAATGGTATTGAAATAATCAGATACCTATTTTTTTTAAAAATGAACTTTGTTTCATACCTCACAAATATGCAAAAATTTACTCAAAATGAATCAAAGATCTAAATGTAAACCCACATTGTTAAACTTCTAAAAAAATAGAAAATAATTTTTGTGACCTTGAGTTAAAGGTTTTTGATACAACACTGAAAGCATAATATACTAAAAAGGTTGGTTTCTTGGTGTGGGAAAACATCCACACATTTCCACATGTTGGAGGGAAGTCGTATTGAGGGTATAAAAGTAGTCTGCAAGTAGAATTGTAAGGAGAAACAGGAGAGATTTTCCCACTCAATGGTATATTCTGGCACATCTGCTGTGCACTCCCTTTCCCTTTCACCCCAAAATAAGCAGCCAAGATGGATTCTCCATCCCACATAAACATGAGAGACAGGCACTGCCCATTTATGCCATAAATCAGTTGCAAGGCCTTGTGGAGTTTCATTTATGTGGAAAAAGAAAATATTCAAACATCATCAGGGTGAGCCACACTGAGTAACCAGCTTAAGGAGCAGAAGTCAAAAGCTATTTTAAGTCTTCCACTTTTTGTACAATTTCTGGATAGGATCTATATCCCTTTCTATAATCAAACATTCTCCTTTTCAGCTGGAATTCATTTTCTTGCATATTTTCAATAGACCTTTGCCTTATCTATTATTTTTAAAGAAGGAAAACTCCTCAGGGCCAAAAAATCCTCCTGATCCTTTGCCCAATCAGGGGATGGCAAATGCTATCTGTCACATGAATATTCAAAGGTCACCAGTACCACCCCAAGATAGAAAACCCTGTCTCCTTGATGTTGAAATTCTCACACCAACCTGATGCTGGAGGGTGGGAGGAGTACAGGAAATAAACATAATGGACCAAGGCTTAATTTATTTAAAACTTTGGTTAAAAATAGGTTTGTTACTTTGAATTGTTTTACAAGAAATCACAAAGATGATGTGCAGTGGTGGAAGCAAAGAGGTACACGGAGGGGGCTTGAAGTGCCGGATAATCTCCATAGCATCTTCCCAGCGATTAACCCACAGTGTTAGTTTTTGTATGGAAAATGGACCTTTTACTCGATATTGTATAAATTGAATAAAATCTATGCCATCTTAAATGATGTGCAAATAAATATGATATCTAAGTAAAAACTGTGGATTGACTATGAAACACTACTCTGATTTCTGCCAGATTACTATCTCTAACAATTTCTTAGGCAAAAAATGCTGCAGCCAGCCTGCTTTTGTTCCATGATATAAGTTAAAACTACCCCAAGTTTTACAATCCAACACTGCTTTATTTTCTTTACCATCTGATTCTAGGTTCCCAGGAACACCATGATCGTTTGACATGTTGAAAATTTGGGGTATCCAGGTATCTTTTAAGTTTTAAGATTTTAAAGCTACCCTTAGTTACTAAACACTTTATGTGCTATTTCTTTTAATGCAATAATAGTATCTACCATTGCTATGACTGCCCTGGTTTTGTAGATGAGGAAATGAAATAGCATGGGAAGAGCAGAGGCTGAAAGATCTGGGGCCAGAGCTACCGGCTTCTGCAAACTCCCCAGTGTCCTTGGGTAGTTCACTAGGCTCTTTGTTGGCAAAGGGGTGGGGCTAGCCTTTCTGAGTGGTTTCTAATATCTAACATTAGATGGCAGAAGAAGATGATCAAAAATACGGGCAGTAACATACAACAAACTCACAACTATCAACAACTGGACCTAAACAAAAACAAAAACAAACAAAACAGGAACAGAATCACAGAAATGGAGATCACATGGAGGGTTATCAGTGGGGAGGGGAAGAATGGGGAAAAAGGTATAAGGAATACGAAGCATAAATGGTAGGCAGAAAATAGACAGGGGGAGGTCAAGAATAGTATAGGAAATGGAGAAGCCATGGAACTTATATGTACAACCCATGGATGTGAACTAAGGAAGGGAAATGCTGGTGGGAGGGGGGTGCAGGACAGAGGTGAATAAAGCAGAGGAAAAAAACAGGACAACTGCAATAGCACAATCAATAAAATATATTTTTAAAAAAGATAACAGCCCTTGTAGGCCTACTATGCTCGTATTAAGCAGTGGAAAGGAAACATCTGTGTTACAGAAACTTAAAGATGAAAAGGTTATCTTTTACTGCCTTATGAACTGCTCCAGTAGGAAGTTTTATTTCTGGATTACATCCATTTACTATACAAAAAAGAAATGATTAAATTGTTTGAGGAAGTACACACTGAAAATAGCATGAAATTTACACAGAGGTGAGATAGTGACATTTTGCGTGAAATGGATCTTAGTATCTAATTACTTCCCTAGGTTGCTAGAGGACCATGTGACATGTTAATTTTAAAGCCTCTTAGCTCATTAACGCATGGTTTTTAGAGATGGTGTAGGTCTGAAGACACCAGTGTGAGCCTGCTATGACTAAGTCATCTGGGGACAATACATATAAATTATTAACTTCAATTCTAAGAACTCTGTTATTATTAAAGACAGAGAGTCCATAACTAGGGAAACCATCCAAGAGATGGTGCATGGAGTTAGAGAAAATTGGCAGAGCCTAGCAATCAGGTTTAAAATTTCCAGGAAAATGCCCTGGCCAGGTGTTTCAATTCGTAGGAGCATCAGCTGAACGCCAAAAAAGGCTGGAGGTTCCATTCCTGCTCAGGGCACATACCTAGGTGCTCATTCAATCCCTGGCCAGGGTGCATGCAAGAGGCAGTCGATCAACGTTTCTCTCTCACATCAAAGTTTTTCTCTCTCTCCCTTCTTCTTTCTCTAAGATCAATGTTTTAAAAATATTTAAAAATTTAGAAAAACATTTCTGTGAATCTGATAGTATTTATATGCTGGAATACTTTTATTTTCCTATAAAAAGGATTTTTATTTTCTTCTTGTCTAGTATCTAACTCAGAACATAGCAGACACTAAAAATTAGTCAGCGAATGAGTTTTTAAAACATTTTTCCTTTAAAATGTAAACAGATATTCCTCACATATGATCACTTCTTCATTTTTTTCTTAAGGAGAAAAAGGGAAGAAATTATAAAGCCAAAAGCAAAAATGAACAAATGAGAAAATATATAATAGTACATCTGATAGACAAATCCAAGAGCTCTGAAAGAAACAATTAGTGGGCAGATGTAACCATGAGGAGAAGAGGCAATTCAATAGCATTTCATTAAGAAAAAGGAAGGATCCCTGGGTGGTGTGGCTCGATGAATTGAATGCCGGCCTGCAAACCAAATGGTCACTCATTCGATTCCCAGTCAGGGCACATGCCTGGGTTGCAGGCTAGGTCCCCAGAAGGGGGCCCACGAGAGGCAACCACACATTGATGTTTCTCTCTCTTTCTCCCTCACTTCCTCTCTGTCTAAAATTAAATAAATAAAATCATTTAAAAAAAAAGAAAAAGAAAGAGGAAGGAAATATACACCATTAATGTGTGAGATTTGCATGAAAAAAAATTAACGTGTATGGAATAATTTTCTAAGAAAATATAAATGGTCAAAACTGGTATAACCAATAAAAATATTAACAGGATTATTTATGTATTTTTAAAAGTGTATTTTCTTGATTATGCTATTACAGTTGTCCCAATTTTTTTCTCCCTTTTATCCTCCTCCTACCTGCACTGCCCCACACCCTCCAGCATATACCCCCTCCTTAGTTCATGTCCATGGGTCATGCATATAAGTTCTTCGGCTTCCCCATTTCCTATACTATTCTTAACCTTCCCCTGTGTATTTTGTGCCTACCTATTATGCTTCTTATTCCCTGTACATTTTCCCCCATACTCCCCATCCAACTTCTCACTGAAGAGCCTCCATGTGATCTCCATTTCTGTGATTCTGTTCCTGTTCTAGTTGTTCACTTAGTGTTTGTTTTTGTTGTTCAAGTTCAGTTATTGATAGTTGTGTTTGTTGTCATTTTACTGTACATAGTTTTGATCTTCTCCTTTTTCTTAGATAAGTCCCTTTAGTATTTCATATAATAAGGGCTTGGTGATGATGAACTTTTTTAACTTGACCTTATCTGGGAAGCACTTGATCTGCCCTCCCATTCTAAATGATAGCTTTGCTGGATAGAGTAATCTTGAATGTAGGTGCTTGCCTTTCATAACTTTGATACTTCTTTCCAGCCTCTTCTTGCCTGTAAGGTCTCTTTTGAGAAATCAGCTGAGAGCCTTATGGGAACTCCTTTGTAGTCAACTGTCTCCTTTTCTCTTGCTGCTTTTAAGATTCTCTCCTTATCGCTAGCTAATCTTGGGTAACTTGATTATGATGTGCCTTGGTGTGTTCCTGCTTGCATTCAATTTCTTTGGGACTCTCTGGGCTTCCTGGACTTCCTGGAAGTCTATTTCCTTTGCCAAATTGGGGGCGTTTTCCTTTATTATTTTTTCAAATAAGTTTTCAATTTCTTGCTCTTCCTCATCTCCTTCCAGCACCCTGATGATTTGAATATTGCAACATATGAGTTGTCTCATAGGTTCCTAAGCCTCTCCTCACTTTATTTATTTCTTGTTTCTTCATTCTGTTCCAGTTGGATGCTTCTTTTTTCCTTTTGCTCCAAATCATTGATTTGAGTCCCAGTTTCCATCCCTTCACTGTTGGTTCCCTGTATATTTTCTTTTATTTCACTTTGTGTAGCCTTCATGTTTCCCTTCATTTTGTGAATGAGCTCACTCAATTCTGTGAGCACGTTGATTACCAGTGTTTTGAACTCTGCATCAGATAGGTTGTCTATCTCCTCACTGCTTAGTTCTTTTTCTGGAGTTTTGATCTGTTCACAATGATGACAAAAAATAAGGAAGATGAACATAATACTCAACAACTCATTGGATACCACTGGAAAAAATGAATAAGTTGTTGGAGAATTATATCCGAAAAAGATACTTTAATCCCAAGCTTTGGAAAAAAAAACACCACAATTCATTTTATGAAAGTACCCTAATCCTAATATGAAAACTTGACAAAACAGCACAAAAAGTAGACTACCGTCAAATATCATTTATGAAAGGAACAATAATAAAATGTTAACAAGTAGACAATAGTTACATTAGAAGATTAAAGTCAATTTTTCTTAGAAAAGCCTGCCACATTTTGACATTATAAAAATAATTTTCCCATGGTTTATTCCAGTGTCTTTTTTTTAGTTCAGGTTTTATAATTGTCTTATTTCCTGTCCCCTCTTCACCTAAGTTGACCTTTATTTATTCTTTAATATAGTATATAACATGTTATCTAGTTTTCTTTTTCTTTTTAAAATTTGTTTATGCTATTACAGTTGTCCTAATTTTCCCTCTTTGTCTCCTTTACCCCAGTCAATCCCCACACCATTGTTCATGTCCATGGGTGTTGTATATATGTTCTATATCTAATATCTTCACCCTGTTTCAACCAGCCTCAACCTCCCTCCTCCCCTCTTAAAGCTGTCAGTCTGTTCCTTGTTTCTATGCCTCTGATTCTATTTTACTCATTAGTTTATTTTGTTCCTCAGATTCCAGTTATCAGTGAGATCATAAGGTATTCGTCTTTCATTTCCTGGCTTATTTCACTTAGCATAATACTCTCCAGTTCTATTCATGCTGTCCCCCCAAAAGCAGGAATTTCTTCCTTTTACTGCTGCATAGTATTCCACGGTGTAAACATACCACAGTTTTTTTATTCACTCATCTACTGATGAGCACTTAGACTGTTTCCAGCACTTGGCTTTTGGAAATAGTGCTATTATGAACATAGCAGTGCTTAAGTTCTTTTGAATTGGCAATTCAGCATTCTTATGGTATATTCCCAGTAGTGGAATCGCTGGGTCAAGAGACAGTTCCATTTTTAGCTTTTTGAGGAAATTCAATACTGTTTTCCACAGTGGCTGCACCAGTCTGCATTCCCACCAACAGTGCACTAGGGTTCCCTTTTCTGCACATCCTCACCAACACTTGTTTTTTGTTGATTTATTAGTGACAGCCATTTTAGCAAGTGTGATGTGGTATCTCACTGTCGTTTTAATTTGCATCTCTCTGATGGGTAGTGATGCTGAACATTTTTTCATATGTATATGGTCCACCAGTATATCCTCCTTGGAGAAGTATCTATTCAGGTCTTTGTCAACTTTGTAATTGTATTGTTTGTCTTCCTGGCATTGAGTCATATGAATTCTATGTACATTTTGGACAGTAAACCCTTTTCCAATGTATCTTTGGCAAATATATTCTCCCATACAGTGGGTTCCCTTTTCACTTTGCTGCTGGTTTCTTTAGCTGTGCAAAAGCTTTTTGATATAGTCAAATTTGCTTATTTTTATTTTTGTTTCCCTTGCCCTAGGAGATATATTGGCAAAAATATTGCTACGCAAAATAGCTGAAATTATATTACCTATGTTTTCTTCTAGAATTTTTATGGTATTTAAGTATCTTTATCCATTTTAAGTTTATTCTAGTGTATGGTGTAAGTTGGTGGTCTAGATTCATTTTCGGCAAGTACTAGTCCCAGTATCATTTATTGAAGAGACTATCATTACTCCACTGTATGCTCTTGCCTCCTTTGTCAAATATTAATCAACCATAAAGGCATGAGTTTATTTCTGGGCTCTCTCTTCTATTCCACTGATTTTTGTGTCTGTTCTTATGCCAGCCAGTACCAGACTGTTTTGATTACAGTGGCATTATAGTATACTTTGATATTAGGTGTTGTGATCCCTCCAACTTTGTTCTTCTTTCCAAAATTGCCAAGGCTATTTGGGGTCTTTTGGGTTCCATATATATTTTTGGAATATTTGTTCTAGATCTGCCATTGGTATTTTAATAGGAATTGCATTGAATCCATAGATTGCTTTGGGTAGTATGGACATTTTAATGATGTGAATGCTTTCAATCCATGAACACAGTATGTTCTTACACTTATTTATATCTTCCCCAATTTCTTTCTTCAGTGTGCTATATTTTCTAAATATAAGTCTTTCACCTCTTTGGTTAAATTTATTCCTATACCTCTTTTTTTGTTGCAATAGTAAGTGGGATTGTTTTCTTAGTTTCTCTTTCTTATAGCTTATTATTGGTGTAAAGAAATGCCATTGATTTCTAAGTATTGATTTTGTATCCTGCTACTATGCCAAATTCATTTATTAGGTCTAGTAGTTTAATCAGAAGTGAAAGAGGAGAAATAACAACAGATACCACAGAAATGCAAAGGATTATAAGAAAATACTATGAACAACTATATGCCAAGAAAATTAGACAACCTTGGATAGATAGTTAAATTTCTAGAGTCATATCATCTCCCAAGAGTGAATCAGGAAGAAACAGAACACTTGAATAGACAGATAATAACTAATGAAATTGAGGCAGCAATCAAAACACTCCCAGCAAACAAAAGTCCTAGACCAGATGGCTTCACAGGTGAATTTTACCTATCATTCAAAGAAGAACACCTATCCTTCTGAAACTATTCCAAAAAATTCAAGAAGAAGGAAAGCTTTCAAGCTTTTTTACAAGGCCAGTAGTATCCTAATTCCAAAACCAGGTAAACTATGGTACACTTACACAATGGAATTCTACACAGCAGGAAGAAAGAAGGAGCTCCTACCCTTTGCAACAGCATGAATGGAACTGGAGAGCATTATGCTGAGTGAAATAAGCCAGGCAGTGAAAGACAAATACCATATGATCTCACCTTTACTAGAACCTAATCAATAAAACAAACAAGCAAGCAAAATATAACCAAAGACACTGAAATTGAGAACAGGCTGACAGTGACCAGAGAGGAGAGGGGAGGGGATAATGAGGGGAAAGGGTGAAGGGTTTACAGGAAAAATTATAAAGGACACATGGACAATAACAAGATGGGGAGGAAACAGGGGAGGGAGGTGGGGAGGGTTAGGGTAGGGTGAGAGGGGTGGGATGAAATTCAGAAAACTACTTGAACAACAACAACAACAGAAAAAAAAAGGTCAAGACCCAGCAAAAATTAAACTATAGGCCAATATCCCTGATGAACATTGGTGCTAAAATCCTCAACAAAATACTAGCTAACTGGATTCAGCAATACATTAAAAAGATCATACACCATGATCAAGTGGTATTTATCCCTGGAATGGAAGGTTGGTACAATATTTGCAAATCAATAAATGTGATACATCACATAAACAAAATGAAAAATAAAAATAACATGATCCTATCAATAGACCCAGAAAAAGCATTTGATAAAATTTGATAAAATATAGCACCCATTTATGATAAAAAAAACTCTCTCAAAGTGGGATCATACCTCAACATAATAAAGCCCATATATGAAAAATCTGCTGCCAATATCATATTCAATGGGCAGAAACTAAGTGTTTCCCTTAAGATCAGGAACAAGACAAGGTGTTCACTTTCACCACTCTTATTCAACATAGTGCTAGAAGTCCTAGCCACAACAATCAGACAAGAAGAAATAAAAAGGCATCCAAATCAGAAAGGAGAAAGTAAAATTGCCATTATTTGCAGATGACATGATATTATATACAGAAAACCTCTGTAGGCTCCACCAAAAAACCACTAGACCTAATAAGTGTTACCTAGATTTCTCAATGTCATTTGTATTGTGAAAATATACAAGTATGCATGAAAGTAGATTTTATATGCAGAATAGAACTTCATGATACCCACCTTTAACAATTATAAATATTTGACCGATCTTATTTTATCTGTACCCCTCCCATCTTCCGCTTCCTATTCAAATATATTATAGCCACTTTAGAAAACAGTATTTCATCAGAAATAGTTTGGTGTATATCTCTAAGAGATGAAATTTCTCTTTTTAAGTATAACCACAATATACCTTCTCTTTTAAAAAGTTACTTTAATGTTATTAATTACAGAGTCAACATTTAATTTCCTCTGATTACCTTACAAATCAAATATCTTTTTACAATGAGTTTGTTCAAATCACGATTCAAACGAGGTCCAGGCAATGTTTTTGACTGATAAGTTCCAAGCCTTCTTGAGTCTTTAACACTTTACCTCTCCTCTTTTTTTTATTTTTGTCATTCGTTTGTTGATGGTGTTAGGACAGTTTTCCTGTAGTATTTCTCACAATCTGATTTTGGTTGATTGAATCCTTATTGGTCATTAATATGCCCCATATTTCCTCCAAATATTTCCTATTGCATGTCATGAAGAAGTGCCATCAGGTCTGGTTGTCTGACTCTTAGTCACCTCAAGATTGATGATTGAGTGGTTCATGTGTGGTCCGCATGATCATGCAGTAAAATATTCCCCATCAACTATTCACCTACTGGTTTTAAGGCCATTCTTTGTTGCCATCCTCTATTATTTCATTAGAGGAGGCACGTGGAGACTTTCTAAATCTATCTCCAACCCCACACCACAGCCATTAATTTTTATTCTTCTAGAACTTTTCCCATCAATGATTTGTTAAGTCTTGGTGGTGTAAAATGAGTTGTGATAAATATTTGAACCTTTTCCTTCTCAATTTTAGAAAAAGTGAGTTGGTACCTATATCAAACTTAGGGCTATCTCACTTCTTGTTCCCTGTTTCCTGTCCCCTCTTTACCTAGGTTGACCTTTCTTTCTTTTAGAGGAATTACTTGGGGTAGTTTGTTGGTCAAAGTCCCCACCATTTGGTTTCATAGCACCTACTACTTCTTCTACGGTAGTTAAGAATTCTTTTGTTTGCAAATAACAGAACTCAATTTCAGAAGGCTTAACAAAAACATATAATTTATTGGAGATATTTGTTATTGAAGAATCAAAGGAAGAACTTACCCAAAAAGAGAAGGAGTCAGGAAACTCTGAGCACCTCAGCAGCTGGCATCTTTGGGCTTTCTCCTTAGAGTGACACAACTTACATGACTCAGCACATTGACTCCCAGAACCTGGGTGCAGGAGTTTGGCCTGCTATACAGTTGGAAAGAACAGTCCCCACAGAAGGCTGTCCTTACTTCTAACACCAACTGAAAGTTTTGGAGGGTTCCCAAACCACCCTAAATTTTTGTAATACTGATAGTTATGATTTATTATAGAGAAAAGAAACACAGAGTAAAATCAGCCAACAGGGGCAACACATTGGGGAAGAGTCCAGTAGGGTCCAAACATGGAGCTTCTGTCTGGTCATCCACTTCATATTTTTTTTATGGATGGCATTAACAACTTCCAGCCATGATGTGACCGTATGCATAGAGTACTGCCAACAAGGGAAGATAACCAGAACCTTTGATGTCTAGCATTTTTATCCGAGTTGGATCACATACTCCCACGTGGCTAACCTTTAGATTCTAGCCCCTCCTGGGGCTAGAAATCTTTTATTTCTAGTCCCCTCTAAAAGCAAAACTGATATCATGAGCCCAAAGCCTCCATCATAAATTATATGTTAGACTGTCCAGTGGTCAAATCTCCCAGGCAGACAAAGACACTCCCGTCAGATAAGATATTTTGGGGGTCTAGAGATCACATCACAATAGCAGAGGGTAAAGGCCAGACCTCTCTCTGGGTTAAGTTTTTACTGCACCTTGAGTCTCTGCATTCCAAGTTTAAAATTACACAAGAAGCAGAAAATGGCCCAATTTATACAAAATCACTTAGTTCAAATGTGGCCACTGGGAAGAGGACTTGAGAAAGAGCCTTCCATATTTTATATACACACCTCATCCCCATCCATTTAGAGATGCTCCTGTCTAACACAACTGAACTAACCACCTATGCACTCCTCTTTCCTGGAAAACATATAACCCTGTTAAACTCAGCAGTTGCTCCCAGACCAGGGTGGCTCCATTGGGCAGCTTTCCTCAAAGCTAAGGCTTGCCAGGTTCAATTTCTAGTCGGGGTACACCGTTGGGTTGCAGCTCAGGATGCGTAGGAAAGGCAACCAATCAATATTTCTCTCTCTTTATCCCTCCCTGCCGCTCTCACTAAAAATAAATAAATAAAATCTTTAAAAAAAATAAAAAGAAAACTCAGCAGCTGTCTGTGAAAGTCATTTCATGTAGTCACACTCCCCAAGGCCAGGGCCACAGGCCAGACCCATGCTTCTCTAGTTCTGCTGAGATCCTGTTTCAGTGTCCTGCACCTTAGAGACATTGGCACATTAGGCAACAATATCACATCCAATATTGAGTAGAAGAAAAATAAAATTAAAAAGTACAAATTACTATCTCTTTTAAAAAGGAGAAGGGGTGATCATTAGTTCACTCTGACAATAAGCAATAAAATACAAATGGAAACATTCCACTTATTTTCCTGCAACTGGTTATGAGGTTGGGTTGGTGTCATGGGTTGAATTGTGTACCCTCAAAAAGATATATTAAAGTCCTAACCCTCAGTACCTCAGAATGTGACCAGATTTAGAAATATGGTCTTCACAGAGGTAATCAAATTAAAATGCGTTCATTAGGGTTGGCCCTAACCCAATATGACTTATACAAAGGGGAAATTTTAGACAAAGAGACAGATATGCACAAAAAGAAAATGTTGTGAAGGGACGCCGGGAGAAGACAGCCATCTACAAGCCAAGGAGAGAGACCTGGAACAAACTCACCTTTAGCATCTTTTGAGAGCACAGTCTTGTTGACACCTTGATCTCAGACTTGTGGCCTTCAGAACTGTGATGCAAGCAATATCTGCTGTTCTAAGCCATCCAGCTTATAGAACTTTGCTACAACATCCTTGGCAAACTAATACAGATGGTATTCATGACTTTCTTCTTCCACAGTGGCATCTTTCTTCCTTGGGTTATTTCCCACCTTTAGCTCATTGGGTTACTTTTCTGGGTCAGGAAATCCAAACCTTGCTTAGCATCTAAATTCTTAGTCAAAACTATAATGCCCTTGGGCATAAAAATCCTGAAAAGAAAAACCTGTAGCCATTTCATCTCCTAACTCAAAGCATTCAGCAGTGTGTCTCTGTTGCAATCTTCACTTTGACTATTTAGATAAGTGATGGTTAAGGATTTACCACCTAATTCCAGAGAGGCAGGTTAGTTTTCTTTGAAAGGAGGGGCCTCACCCTAACTGGTGTGGCTCTATTGGGCATTGCCCTGCAAACCAAAAAGTTGTTGGTTCAATTCCCAGTCAGGGCACATGCCTGGGTTTCAGGCCAGGTCTCTGGTATGGGGCATGCGAGAGGCAGCCAATAGATGTTTCTCTTGCACATCCATATTTCTCACCCTCTATTTCTCCCTCCCTTCCTCTTTCTCTCAAAATAAATAAACAAAATCTTTTTTTAAAAATCTGACCATTAGCCTGTTGATAAGTAAAGACTGGTATCCTAAGGGGAAAAGAAAGAGAGAGAGAGAGTGTCGGGAACCTGGGCTGGGCAGAATCTGGCCTTTCGGCTAATGCAATCAGCTTGGG
>PVKM010008004.1:0-40041 GCA_004027735.1 Carollia perspicillata | reverse complement strand
CCTAAAGCAAAAGCAGACTAAGCGGTCACCTAAAACAGGAGCAGAGCCTCAGAAATGGAAGGTTAGCAACAGGGGAGTGGGAGGAGAGGGTGGGGAGAAGGTACAGGGAATAAGTAGCACAGACGGTGGGGAGAAAATAGACAGGGAGAGGGCAAGAGTAGTGTGGGAAATGTAGAAGCTAAAGAACTTATGATACATGGACAAGAGCTAAAGGTGGGGAGTGGGGGTGGGAAGGGGTGTGCAGGGTGGAGGGGAATGAAGGGGGCAATGGGAGAACTGGAATGGCATAATCAATTAAAAAAAAAAAAGAGTTCTGAATGTTAACTTTTCACACTTGCAATATGTTGCTGAGTATATAATTTTAAAAGAAGCTTATTTGGTAATATATTTTAACGAAAGCTTTAAACATGGATAATTCAAAATAAAATACCACAGAAAGACTCATTCTTTCATGTTTGAGTGCTAATCTTTCATATTAAAATATTCTATAGCATTTTTATGGCTGCAGTTTTTTGTTCATCGTTATTATTTTAATCCACTGTTCGTAGTCATTTAGAGGTCCAGTATGAAGACATACTCTAATGTATATATTTATAGCCAATTTTTTTGTACGTAATCATCATATCATGTAATTCTGTTTTTAAAGTCCCTCACATATCTCATTTATCCTTTGAATTCTTTATTTTCTTTTGTTTACCCAAAGTATAATCTCTTTAAAAAAAAAACCTTGCTAGACAACTTAGATTTTTTTACAAAGGGAGTAATTGGATTTTTGACTCTACTGCTGAACTCTTGGAATTTCTAGGTCTAGGAACTTGTTTATAAAGAGAAATAACTCTTAGCCACTAAAGTTAGGTAGCTGCTACAACACGACTAGGGAAGAAGAGTATTTTTGGAACACTTAATTGTTTTCTTTCACTCCCAGGACTCTTTCTGAGCCTGGTTCATACTAGTGCATGTATATTTTTAAACTGCCCTTAGGGAAAGTGAGCTGCTGGATTTTGACTTGCATAAGAATTTTATCCAACCCTAGTGTATTTGGCTTCAGCTGATAAACAAGGGAAGCCTGGCAGCTAGTGAGTTTATCTTTGGTTAGAAGATGTTAAAAGAATGAGACTTGGTTGAAAACATTTGGGGTAACTGGATTTTTTGTTTTTGTTTTTGTTTTTTTGTATGTGACCAGCAGTGAGAATAACTAATCATAAAAGGCACTTTTTTTAAATGATATAAACATTTCTTAATATTGGGTTGGCTGAAATGTTTGTTAGGTTTTTCCCATACGATGGCTCTAGTAGTGCTTAGTTGTTTTTAACTTCATTCAAAACAATTTTGTTAGATTCTATTATGACAGCTGTCTTATCAGTGTGTGTTTAAAAAAAAACTTATCAAAATTGGTGAATTCTTGTGCTGCCATATTAATATTGAAGATGGAAGAAAATACACAACATTTTTGGCATATTATGCTTTATTATTTCAAGAAAGGTAAAAATGCAATTGAAATGCAAAAAAAGATTTGTACAGTGTATAGAGAAGATGCTGTGACTGACTGAATGTGTCAAAAGTGGTTTGTGAAGTTTCTTGGTACTGTTAACATTTTGGCCAAATGATTCTTTGCTGTTGGGCTGTCTCACACACTGGAAGATGTTTAGCAGCACCCCTGGCCTGTGCCCACTAGAAGCCAATAGCGGGAGAGAGCTGACATACTCAAATATCAAAGACAATAAAGTTATTGGTGAAAATGAAAAATGTCTTTTATTTTATAGAAAAAAACTAAATGGGCTTTTTGGCCAACTCAATATAATAAACATTTATTATTAGTCCTCTATATTCCTGAAATTAACTCTTTTAAATGTCAAACATTTAAATAGAAAACGGGATGACAGTAACCAGAGGAGAGAGGGGAGGGAATTTCAGGGGGAAAAAGGGAGGGGATTATAGGAACAAGTATAAAGGACACATGGACAAAGACTAAGGGGGGTGGAAATGGGAGGGAGGTGGGGAGCATAGTGGGGGTGAACTGGGACAGGAGTAAAAGACAGAAAACTGTACTTGAATAACAATAAAAAATAAATAAATTAAAAAAAAGAATCACCATTGAATGTATACATAAGTGGGGAAAAAATAAATGTCAAACATTTAAATTCTATATAGTTTTATCTGAAATTGTCTTCATTTCCATTCTTCACTTCCATTCTTTAAAGATATTTTTGTTTGACATAAGATTTGGGGTGATTTTTGTCCTTGGTTTTATTTCAGCACTTTAAAAATGTTGTTCCATATTTTCTGGCCTTTTGTATTTCTGATGAGAATTAAGCTGTCATTCAAGTCATTTCTGTCTTTGTATGTAGTATGTTGTCTTTTTTTCCTTAGCTACTTTAAATAAAATGTTTATTTTTTCTTTGCTTTTTAGCACTTTAATTATAATAAACCTAGGTGTGATTTTATATTACTCCTATTTGATCACGAAACTTCTTGAATCTGTAAATTTGTCTTAATTTGGGAAAAGTTTGGCCATTGTTTCTTGAAAAAAATTTTGCCTTATTTTTTCTCCTGACAGAATTTAACTCATTAAAAATATAGACCTTTTGACATTTTCCCATTAGTCTTTGAGTCTCTGTTGATTTTTTCACTTGCTTTTTGTTTTTCTAGTCTTCAGATTTGAATACTTGCATTTGTCTTCACATTCATAGATCCTTTTTCTCTCTCTATTCTGCTGTTTAGACCATTTAGTGATTTTCAGAAGTTTCAGATAGTGCGTTTTTTTAGTTTTAGGATTTGCCTTTCGTTCTTTTTGTGGGCCCTTTCTACTGAGATTTCCTGTCTTCCTTTATCATGAACATAGTTTCTCATTTTATATCATTAAGCATGGTTTATAAGAACTACCTTAAAAATCCTCGTCTGTAGATTGTAGCATCTGGATCAGTTGGGGATGTTCTGATTATTTTCTCTCTTGAGAGTGATGATGTTTTTCCGTTTCTTCCTGTGGGGAATAATTTTGGATCTTATTCTGGATATTGCAAATGTTTTATGTTCATCTCTGAGCAGTATTGGTTTTGTTTTTTTTTTTCTTCCCCTTATTTTTCTTATTTTAGAGAGTGGAAGGGAGGGAGAAAGAAAGGGAGAGAAACCTCGATAGTGAGACTGAACCCACAACCTAGGCTTGTACCCTGACCCGGGGAATCAAGCCGTGGACCTTTTGCATTGTAGGAGGAGGCCCACCCAACTGAGCCACACTGGTCAGGGTGTCTTTTTTGGTGGTTTTCCTTTTTTTTTCCAAGCAGGTAGTTAACTCAGCTGAACTCAAACTGCAGATTTTAGGACTCACTCTCTTGGGCTCTTTTTTTTTTATGGTGTTCTACCCTATTTTCCAGTGGCGATGGTGGCTCTGAACTCTGTCCGTTGGTTCTTCGAGCCAGTGGCACTGTGAATTTTTCACTGGAGTTTTCATTTTTCACTGGAATTTTTCATTTTTAGCTGGCCTGCATGGCACAAGGTTGAAAGATAAAAATTGGGGAAACTTGTGCACTCTGTTCCCCTCTTCCAGGTGTCCACACTGCTCCTGCATCTGCCGGCTTTTGTTCATTTTCCAGTGTCAAGTGGCTTTTTTTGCCTGAAGTGGTCATTGTCCTGGGGCAGAAGGTTGATCCTATGGGATCTACTTGGTCGTACTACATGCCTCAAATTGGTTTTTAAAAATTAACTTTATAATTTTAGAATGGTTTTAGATTTATAGAAAAATTACAAAACTAGTACAGAGAGTTCTCAAATTGATTTGAAAATATTTAAAAAAAAGAAAATATTTCTGAAATACGTTAATGGCTCCTTGATTTCTTAAAATGCTGATTTAACTGCCAATTAATGTGAGCATTCATTCTGAATACAAATTGAGAAACGAAGCCATGGACTTGGGAGCTAGTGAGCCACGTAAGACTGTTTTTGCCTCTGCAAAACAGCCTCAGCTGTTCTGCTTTTTGAGCCTCGATCTCCCTTGCGTGTGCACATACATGGATGGGTGCGTGTGTGTGTGTGTGTTTTCTGTTGTTTCCTTTGCCCACTTAGCTCTATTGATGCAGCCCATTTCCTTTAATTTTCTGTTGTAATCTGTCGTGGTTTGCTAAGCCACATAAGCAAACTTGTTAAAATTTGTTTGAATCAGAATAAATAATATCTGGGAGCTTGAGTGTTGAGTCGATTAGTCAGGTACATGCCCTTTTTGGCACGCGGTCTTGGTGACGGTGGTGTTGGTTGTTCAGAGGCTTCTGCCTCTATGTTTAATTTGATAGGCGCCACCATGGGGCATATGTGGCTGTCGAGTGCTTGAAAGTGTCCAGTTTGAAGTGAGATGTACTATAAGTTTAAAATATACACCAGGTTTCAAAGGTCTAGTGCACCTTTGAAAAGAATGTAGACACCTTTGAAAAGAATGTAGACACTTTTTTTGTTTATTGCATGTTGAAATGATAATATTTTAGATATATTGAATTAAAAAATTATTAAAATTAATCTCACCTGTCTCTTTTTACTTTTTTAAAAATAGGGCTACTAGAAAATTTAAAATAACATTTGTGGATTATGCTATAACAGTTGTGGTTCAGGTCATTTATTTTACTTGATGGGTGATGTCCATGTGAGAGAGGTGGTGGCTGTGCCATAGGAGTCGTGAGACCAAGCCTCTGAGATCCAGCACCTTCTTCCCTTGGTGCAGGAAACCGTAAGACTGGTTGATAGCGTGGTCCTCCGAGTTCAGACGTCACTTCTGCCTCTCCTCAGCTGTGTGGCCTATGGCAAGATACTTAGTTTCTCTAAATCTGTTTCCTTATCTGAGCTGTGAGGAAAGCAATACCCTAACTTCATGTGGTTATTGTGATTAATGCATATTAATAACTTTCACGTAGTACATATCAAGTGAGAAATAAAGGCTAAGTTAAACAGTAGCTATTAACTTCTTTCCGGGCAATTTCGGTGACATTTTCATTTCCTGTAGTAAACCTGCTCCCTTGTAGGTTTTTACGGGGAGTAGATTCAGGGTTGACCCGACAGGAAAAGGTCATAGGCCTTTGGCTACTTTTTTTTTCTTGTCATGCAGTATTTTTAATTATGTGGCTTATAATTTGCTTGAAGAGCCTTCGCTCCTATTATTTTGAGGCTGGGAGGAGTGGCCTTAAGCATCCGGCAGAACTCGTTTGTGTTACGGTTCTGTCGCCCGAGATGGAAAGTCTGCTCATTGTATACCTGACAGTTTGCTTCAACAAAGTGTTCTGGCTGAGGCATTTCAGGTTTGATTTTAGTACAGATTAGAGCCGCCGTTTTCATTTGCTTCGACATGTACCAGAACAGAAGTGGTCCACAGAGTCTGTCTGAGCCGTCATCATCATTTCAGTTAGTAATTTTTGACTACTTTGCATTCAGCGCTTTTACAAGCAATATGAAGGGAAAAGCAGTTATCTTGTATTTAGGCGGTTTAGTATTTTGGCAGTGACTAGGGACAAGAAGGTTATGTGTAAACATTTGGAATATTTTCTTTTAAATAAATTTTCTTAAATCTGAGAAAGAAGACGAACAACTGTACAGAGGTGTATGAGGTTAATATTCTTGCCCCTTCCTCTCCCCAAATGTGTCCTGAAGTGTTAACAGTGCTGATTTTGGTTTGTAGTCTTTCACACCTGAGAAATATTCCCAAGCCAAGGCTACATATGTTATTATCTCTTGAAGGGATTTTCCTTTTTATCTTCCAACAAAGGGTAGGCACACTCATCCCCATCTTGAGGCTTTCTTCTACCCAGTTGCTCAAATCAGAAATCTAAGAGTTATTTGATTTCTTTCTTTTCTTCACTTCCCACATCCAAACCATCCACATTGGGATTATATTTTCCCAATTTAATTTAATCTGTGCATTTAAAAAAAAATTTATTTATTTATTTTTAGACAGAGGGGAATAGAGGGACAAAGAGAGGGAGAGAAACATCGGTGTGTGGTTGCCTCTCACACAACCCCCACTGGGGACTTGACCCTCAACCCAGGCATGTGCCCTGACTGGGAATTGAACCAGTGACCCTTTGGTTCACAGGCCAGCACTCAGTCCATTGAGCCACACCAGCCAGGGCTAATCTATGCATTTTTCATGTCCATTGCCGCTACCTAATCCAGGCCACATTCCATTGGAACTTCTGCAGTAGGTCTCCCACCTTCCATTCTTCATCAGCTCCATGTCCCCAGCCTGTTTTCCATATGATAGCAAGTTTTATTTATTGTCTGAAAATAGAAATTGGATTTTACATTTGTATGCCCCGTACACCAAAATCCCTTCAGTGGTATCCCATTACCTCGTTCTCTGGCCCCCTTACCCCCAGGCTCCATGAAGTCAAGAATGTGTTCTCTACTTGGCATATGATACTCGGTATGGAGCACTTACCAGTGCTGGGCAATATTTTAAGAGATTTTCATGATAATTCACTTGATGTAATAATAATCTGATGTAGATGTTATCGACGGGACAACAGAAGTTGTCCTATAAAAAGGTTTTCTAAAAGTATGACATCTCAGTGAGATTACAGTCTAGCTCAGGAGATACAGTGCAGAGGTGTGAGTAGTAAAGGAATAACGTTCAGTAACAGTTTAAGACATCATGGGGCAGGTCATGATCGGTGGCATAGGCTTGTCATTCCCTGGGGATTTGGAATAGATGCAGAATCTTGGGTCCCACTCCAGACCTACTAAATCAGAATCAGCATTCTAACAAGATCCTCTGATGGTTTTTGTTGACATAGAGTTTGAAGAGCTGGAATCGAAGTTGAGAGAACAATCATTGGTTTGGGCTACAGGGATCTAGGAAGTTTTCTTGGAGGTGAGCCTTGAGCTTAACTGAAGGGCAGGCAGAGAGCGGGTGTTCCAGATGGAGGATACTGTGATTTTAGTCATGTTAAGTGCCCAAATTCACGTTGCCGTGTTGCACCAGATGAAGGGAGGGGTAATGGCTTGGCGGTGCGGATCCTGAAGAACACTGCTGAGGAAGGCATCCTAGGAAGGGCAGAGAGGGAACTTCTGCATAACCCATTTGTGAAGCCTATTGTACACGTATACAGGCTTTCTGAAAAAAACAAACAAACTATTGGTTTCTATTAGGTTATTGAATCATAATTTGGTCATAATCATAAATAAAACCGAAACAGATAACCTTTGAAACTACTGGGAGATTAGTTATCTCTTCCATTCAACAGATTTAACTATGGATTGTTATGGGTGGAAGAATGTGCTTTAAAAAGTTATTACTAAACCATGGCATTTGGCTAAAAAAAACCTGGCTAAATTGTGAATTTCAGCTATTTCCTTCAACAGCATCCTAGTAACTGAATCTTGATGACTTCGGATTTTAATAGATAATTTTGGATAGGTAAGTGCCTGAGTTTTGTGCATGAAGCATCTTTAAAGTTAAGTGACATTTACTAAACTCGTACCACGCACCAGGAACTGTGTGTATACCCTAACTGATTAGATGCCCATAATAAGAGGTGCGTAAAGTCAAGTTTTGCAGACGTGAACTAACTTACTGAAGATTACACAGCTGGTAAGTAGCAAAGTCGGATTCAAGCCCAGGTTGGTCTGATTCTAAACCATGCTGTGTCCCGCATGCTCTGCGGGCCGTGTGGAAGGATAGCAGCTTATTAAACAAACCTTTAGACTCTAGACTTTGGTTCTAGCATGTGTGTAGCAAAAACCAAAGAAGTAGAGGATAGAAGCCAGGTGACTGCCCAGTTATCGTGTTGTTTTGGTTTGTGACTTTTAGGTTAATCTAAATCAAAGCCAACTATTTTGTGTATGTAGGCAGCTAATTTAGATAGACTCTACTCTAAAGGTGAAATGAGACCTTAAAGTTTTTGAGTCCATTCTTTCGGCAACACATTGTTTTATGCATTCCCTAGAAAATGTGTGAAGGGAAATGATTTAATGGTCAGGAGCCCATTCTAACCTTAAGAGGAAGCCTCTCTTCCCCGAGTCTTCATCACCGCCCCACCTCTAGCCCCACACGCACAAAGAAATAGAGAGCAAGGAAGCCAAAGAAGCCCTTCTTCTTTGGGGCTTAAGATCTAACTTTCTATGAACTGATTAAGCTAGGTTTTCTAAGTGAGCAGTTCCTTAACCTCTAATTAGTAAAACATTAAAATATTGGTGGCATCTACTGCTGACTCTTTTTCTGCAATGTGGGAGTTAATCCAGCCATTTCTGATTAAATACTGGTATTAGGCAATTCAAGAATTACAACAGAGGTCCTGAGGGAGGGGGGAGGGGAATGTTGAGTGTGCGAGTGGAAACCCAGATAGCAAGTGAATCAGAGCTACCTCCTGTATAAGAATAGAACCCAAAGGAGTGCTAACTCATCCTGTATCTGGAAATTGGTGGTTATTTCTGTGTCAGTGGGATTATTCAAGTTTTTGCTTTGATTATTTGGGTTTTCTGATTAAAAAAAATATTGTAGACATGTATATTTTTTTGTAATACGAAGTCATACTTTTAAAATTGTGTATCCTAAATGGAAACCTTGTCCAGTCTGTGTGTATTTGTATTTGTAATCCATGTCTCTGTATTTCTGAGGCAGCCTTATTGAGATAGAAGTCATAGACCATACCATGAACCCCTTAAGGTGTCCAGTTCAGTGGTTTTCAGTCTGTTCACAAAGTTGCTCAACTGTCACCACAGTCTAATTTTGGAACATTTTTACCATTCCCAAAAGGAACCTTGTACTTGTTAGCAGTTATTCCTTAATGGTCTTCCCTGCTTCCCCCCACAAGCCCTAGGCAACCACTAATTTACTTTTTGTCTCTGTGGATTTGCCTGATTTGGACTTTTCATGTAAATGGAGTTGTTTGCTGTGTCATTTTCTGTGACTGGCTCCTTTTATGTGGCATAATTTTGCAAAATTCCCCCATGTTATAGCATGTATCAATACTTCATTGATTTTTACTGTCAAATAATATTGCATTGTATGGATATGCCACATCTTATGCATTTTTAATTTTGCTTTTTAAATTCAGTACTTCTGAGAGACCTGTGCGTTTGCAAAGGTGGTGAGTTTTCTTGTTTTTCCCTCATACATCACAGATTGGGACCTGTAGACACTGGCAACCGGGAAACATCCACAAGCTCAAACAAACTCTGTCAAAAGTCTGCTCTCTAACCAAAGACCCAGGAAAGGGGCCACCTAAGCAAGTCAGGAAACCCGTCGTAGACAGTAGCCACTATACCCCACACCCCACAGAAAAGAGAACACCGGCTCTCCCCCGACCCATGCCCCAAGGGCTACATGGTTAGGCTGGACCTCCACTCTCAGGAGGTGGTCTCTTGGGTCCTTTACTGACAGGCGTTGGGCGGTCTCCAGGGTTCTGATGTTAACCGTGCTTCAGGGTTCCTCCCTCTCACTTCGCGCATCTGTGTAAGTGTTTCTACAGAACAATTCATAGATGTGAAACTGTCAGGTTAGTAGCATCCAAGGAAGCCTTCAAAAATGATTGTTAGACAGATCACATCAAAATATGGAAATATATAGGAAGCTTTCCATTTTCAGTGTACTTTTTCTGTTGTTCAGACTGGGTAATTTCTGTAGCTCGATCTTCTAGTTCAATGATTGTTTCCTCTGTCACCTCCACTTGGCCGTTGAGCCTTTCCTCTAAACTTTTCATTTCATTTACTGTATTTTGCAGTTCTGAAATCTCCTTCTGGTTCTTGTTTATATCTTCTGTTTCTTTGCTGAAGCTTTCCATTTTTTCATTTGTTTCAAGCTGTTCATAATTGTTCATTGAAGGTGTTTTTTTTTTTTTTAATCACAGCTGCTTCAAAATCTTTGTCTGATAATTCCAATGTCTTTGTCATCTTCTTTTTCCCCCATCCTCACCTGAGGACAGTTTTTTCATTGCTTTTAGAAAAAGAGGAAGGAGGGCGGGGAGAGAGAGAGGAGGGAGGGAAACACAAGTATGAGAGAGAAACATCAATTGGTTGCCCTCTCATATGTGCCCTCTGCCCCCCACCCTCCAGGGATCAAACCTGAACCCTGGCTGGAATTGAACCCATAACCTTTCGGTTTACAGGATGATGCTCCAACCAACTGAGTCACACCAGCCAGGGGCTTACATCTTTGTCATCCTGATGTTGACATCTGTTGGTTACCTTTTTTCATTGTAATACAAGTGATTTTCAGTTTAAACCTGGATGTTTTTGTATTACAAGAGTCTGCCTCTTGTTTAAACCTTCTGCTAAAACTTCTCTGACGCTGCTCTAGAGGGGGCTTGGAGGGGAGAAGTATAGTGACACTGCCTTGTCACAGCGAGGCAGAGATTAAAGTCCAGATGCCCCACCTGGCCTCCACTGATACCCAAGGTGTGAAGACTCCTCATGACTGCTGGGTGGGGGTGTGAGCTCTAGCCTCGTGTGGGGCCTCCACTGACACACTGGTTGAGGTGGTCTCAGCAACCTCTGGTTGATGGTGTTAGTCCTGACTACTGTCTCCTAGACCTTCTCTGACCTCCACCCTAGCAGCAAGGAGTGGGGGCTCCTTGTTACTAGGAACAAGGTTGAAAGCCTTGGCTTTCTTGCTGACCTTCTTTGACTCCGTCTTGGGGAGCACTACAGCCTCCAGTAGGTTGATTACATTAAATTGGGATTAAACTACATAAATCATAAAAATTATAGTGATTGTATTTTTAAAAGAAAAACTATAATATGTACATAGAAAAAATCTAGATGAATAAGTAACAATCTGTTGAATGGTTCAAGGGTAGGAAAAATGACTCGTAGTATTTCAAGTTTTTGTTTGTTTTTTAAAGATTTTATTTATTTTTAGAGAGAAAGGAAGGGAGGGAGAAAGAAGGAAAGAAACATCAGTGTGTGGTTGCCTCTCATATGCCCCCTACCAGGGACCTGGCCCACAACCCAGGCATGTGCCCTGACTGGGAATTGAACCTGTGACCCTTTGCTTCACAGGCTGGCATTTAATCCACTGAGCCACACCAGCCAGGGCTAAGAGAGGACATTTTTGACTTGTGACTTCTGGAAATCCAAAGTTTTCCAGTTTCACTGTACTTTACAAAAACAGCATCTGTCTGGTAGCTCTCAATTTTCTAACGCTATTAAAGGTTGGGAAAAGCTTGTGTGTCCAAATTTATTTGAATTTTCATGAGTTTTGGGAATAATGAGGCAATTTTTCAGTTCTGTCTTGGATTATGCATGCTTTTATTTTTGAATACATAAAGGAAAGTAGTTTATAAGGAGAGTGAGGATGTAATGGCTTATGATTGATACACCTGAAAGAATTGGTAAAATTTTCTAGAAAATTACAGACAAAGGAGGTGAAAGCACAGAAGCATCTGTACCCTGACCAGGGCCTCGCGAGGGGAGGACGTGCCGAGACCCTTAGTCCTGCTCTGTAGGCCTTCGCAGGACATCGTGGGGCGGTGGTTTTCCTCTCTGGTCAGTTGCTTTTTATCATGTATTTTCCAGGTTCTACATGTGACAGCTTTATTACATCTTCTTTACCCATGTAATCATTTTAACGGTGCTATGACAGGCAGTTTGGGAAAGGTTAATTTTACAGATTAAGCAAATGGAAAAGGATGAACACTGAGTCAGACTTGTTCTTTGTCTACTAAACTTTACTGCTTTTTTAGTCTAAGTCTCAATTTTGTATCCTTTTCTTATATTTATGCTTCTGCTGCTAAGCATGTTAAAACTGAGAGGGGAAAAAAGCAAAACAATGATAATAAGATCTGGGTGTCTAAAGCCACAACCCTGTGTAAATAATTAGTCATTAAGCTGTGTAGAAGGGTAATGTGTCAACTGTTTCTTAGCTGTAATAAACACACGTGTATGTTATCACTTCTCTGTGTGTTTGGATGGTGAGCATCTTCAAAAAAGCAACTTTGAGTATCAGTTTGGTGTGTAGTAGAGTGACTTAGTCCTGAGAACTGGCTTGTGCTCTCAGGGAGTGTCGTCCCAACCTTCCCGCCCAGTGGTTCCCAATGTGCCCCGCAGACGCCCAGCTCTGTGATCCCCCTCGTGTGAGGGTGCCTCTCACAAAGCGAGGATTTCTGGGCCTCCCCCAGCAACTCTTCCGAATTAGAATCTCTGTATGTCAGTCCCAGGAATATTATTTTATTTATTTACTTACTTATTTAGTTTGCTTTTGTCAATAAAAGTTTTTTTAAATTTTATTTTAATTGTTGTTCAAGTACAGTTTTCTGTCTTTTACTCCCATCCCAGCCTACCCACCATCCTTCCCCACCTCCCTCCCATTTCCACCCCACCTAGTTTTTGTCCATGTGTCTTTTATATTTGTTCCTGTAAACCCTACCCTCTTCCCCCTGAAATTCCCCTAAAATTCCCTCTCCTCTCCCCTCTGGTCACTGTCAGCCTGTTCTCTATTTCAGTGTCTTTGGTTGTATTTTGCTTGTTTGTTTGTTTTGTTGTTTAGGTTCCTGTTAAAGGTGAGATCATATGGTATTTGTCTTTCACTGCCTGGCTTATTTCACTTAGCATAATGCTTTCCAGTTCAGGAATATTATTTTAAATGGTTTCTTTAGGTTGTTCTTACTCTAAACTTTCAGGGGTGTCCAACCTTTTAGTGTCTCTGAAACATCCTGGAAGAATTGTCTTGCGCCACACATTAAATGCACAAACACTAAGGAAAACTGATGTGCAAAAAAAAGAAAAGGTTTTAAGTAGATTTATAATTTTGTGTTGGGCCGCATGCAGCAGGTTGGACACCCCTACAAATTTAAGAACTAGAACTTTTTTAGGAAGTAAGTTTTGTATAAGTTGCAGTATTAGAAATTAATCAGACTCATTCTGGCTGTACTTCTGTGTGTGTTTTGTTTCTGATAAAGAATGATCCACTTTCCCCCTCAGTCTCAGTTATAACTATCCCATGCTGTCTGATTAGGGTGGGGTTCTGAAACCCTTACGTGCCTGTGTGTTTGCTGGTTATATCTTGTGTAACCAGGTAACTTTTAATTTTTTTCCCACCCCCCATTTCACCATTAGTTAGGAATTAATGACTTAGCTGCATGTAGCATTTTACTGAAATGGCTCCTGAGGTTTTCAGAGTTACTTTAGGATAGTAAACAGTACTTTTACGGGCATCTTTGATGACTTGTTGAAAGTCGTTTCTGGCTTTCTTCATAGGCTTCATGTTGAAGAGGGCTAGAGGGCTGGGTGGGTCCCTAGCACGTGTCAGAGTGTTCTCTTCCAGCAGCCGGCTCCCCAGCCCCCATCTCCCTTCCCCTCCTCCCTCCCTTTTAAACTTGGGGCATACATGATTGAATTAAAGATTTATTCCACTCTGGTTTTTAGGAAAATTCTACCTCATTGTTGAACTCAGGGAAATCAACTGTTGCATTCATTAAGTGGATTACAAATAGCTCATTGTAAAGCTATGTTATTTTCTTTTCTCTCTGAAGGAATGTGTAAAACAGGATATGTAATTTTTATAATGAATATTTTTAACAATTCGGGGAGGCTGGCAATTATTTTAACTCTTCACAGAGAGACACATCTACAAATTTCCCTTTTTATGTTGTCCTATAAAGAATGTTATCTTACCCTGGCTGGTGTGGCTCAGTGGATTGAGTGCCAGCCTGTGGCCCAAAAGGTTACAAGTTCGATTCCCAGGCAGGGCACATGTCTGGGTTGCGCGCCATGAGAGAGGCAGCCAATTGCTGTTTCTCTTGCACATCGTGTTTCCCTCTCTTCTTCCCTCCTCCCCACTCTCTCTAGAAATAAATACATAAAAACCTTAAAATAAAAGTATTATCTCATAGAACAGAAGATGACTTACATTTCATAAAACCCATGATAGACTTTGCCCTGGGGCGAGGATCTCTGCATCTCCTAGAGATTGATTAGACCTCTGCTGTCCTATATGATAGCCATTGGCCACATGTGACTGTTTAAATTTGAATTTATTAAATGTGAATAAAATTTTAAAAATTCAGTTAAGTTGAACTAGCCACATTTCAGATACTTCTTAGCCATATGCCACAAATGATTACCATATTGGGCAGTGGTAAGAGATCATTTCTGTCCTTGCAGTAACTTCTCTTGGACATTGCTGTACTAGACTGGCCATTTTTATTTTTATTATTATTATGTTTAATCTTCACTCAAGGATACATTTATTGATTTTAGAGAGAGAGGAAGAAAAAAGTGAGAGAAAGGGAGAAAAACATCGATGTCGGAGAGAAACATCAGTTGGTTGCTTTCTGTACATGCCTCGACTGAGGATTGAACTTGCAATTAGGTATGTTCCCTTGGCAGGAGTCGAACCCGCAACCTTTTGGTGTATAGGACGCTTCAAACAACCAACAACTCAGCTAGGGCTGTACTGGCCATTTTAAAAAAGAGAATGAGGCAAATGAAAAAGGAAAATAATAAAACCTGAATTTTCACCTTTCCTTCCACAGTGCAGCTTTCCCTGTCTTCTTGTATCCTTGATGAAAAATTCAGAAAAAGGTCTATTATTTTGAGTGTCATCAGTTTGACCTTGTTTTCAATGTTTTCTTCTGTTTCCCAGGCTGGCAGTGACGGTGAAAGCATAGGGAACTGCCCCTTCTCCCAGAGGCTCTTCATGATTCTTTGGCTCAAAGGAGTTGTGTTTAGTGTCACAACTGTTGACCTGAAAAGGTAAGACTTGCTTGTAGTTTGGGGTCAGCTTAAATCCTTCACTTTATTTGCATCTGTTCTCTAAAGAAAATGTATTGTAAAGTTCGACTGAGTATGGACAGATTTAACTTGTGTTAAGTATTATGGTAGCTCACAATGTCAGTAAATTGCACGTGGCCACGCAGTCTTTTTTAGGGCCTTGTTGTATGTTTACCTTAAATTTCAAGAGCAGCGCCAGGAGCTAACTTTCCGTGTGGATGCAGTGGAATTTTTGCAGTGTAAACATGGACCTATGAGAGGCTTTCGAAGCAGGTATCTTGGTCCCGAGTTTGCTAAACACGTGGCCTGTGTAACCTGGATCTTTATAACCATGGTTGGTTAGACGTAATCGTGCAGTAAGAGCACTTGTCCACGGCTGTGACTGGTCTTGCTAGTCGAAGAGCTGTCCCTGCCTTTCTTGCCAGGGACCGCGGCGGAGAAGGTCAAGGAGAGCCCTGATATGTAGTCGGCTTTCTTTCCTCAGGAATGTCTGTTCCCCCGGAGGTCAAGAACATGCATACTTGAAAAAAGAAAAGATTTAAATCAAGGGTTAAAAACAGTTATACCAACAGAAAATCTAGGATTCAGCAGTGGAAATCTATTCCTCTTGACAGAAATGCCACAACATAGCTTGCTGCTTATTTTTTAAGTGTATCCGTTATGGACAGCACTGAAGAAAAAACTATTGACTCGATGGATGGCAGAACTTACGTGTGTCATCCCTCTTCTGGGCACCACAGAGTGAGCGTGACGGGAGAGCTGTACTCGCATTCCCAGTTCTAGGTTACCGTTCCCCGGGACCTCCGGCCGTTCCTTGCAGTTTATCTCTTACTTACTGCTAGTGCACTTACTTGAAATTTTGCATACTTGGAATTTATTTATTAAAAATAAGCCATGAAGTTTTCCAGGAGCCCCATTAGTTATGCATATGCATGGAGGGGTACAGTGAGACAGTGAGAGTTAAAACTTGGGGACAGTGAGAGTTAAAACTACAGGCTCTTTCAAAGATATAGCTAATTCACATCAGACCTAGCTATTATAAGAAGGAAATAATTCATATGGTTAGCCTTTGATTACTGTTTTTTCCCTCCATGCATTCACAAAGAAAGTTCCCCAACATAACTCCTAAAAATAGACCATGCCGCCAGACACACACCCTTGCTGTGTCTTAAAATACATGATTTCTCCTATTCCATTTTTGGGTTGGAGCAAGTGAGTGGACGGCCATGCTTCCAAAAATTCTTTGAACAGCTCAGTGCAGTGCTTGATGGTGGAACATACCAGTGACGGTGCCATAAATGACGATGATCTGGTTCAGAAAAGGAAGTGAACACATAAGGGCTATTTCAAAGTTGTCAGTTTTACTTTTGCAAACCTTTTAAGGCATTATTCCTGTAAGTTGATTGATATTTGAGCGTTTGTGCATGTTTAAGAGTCACACACCCTATATGTCAAAAGTGATATGTGGGAGGGAACTATTGTCCAAAGAAAGATTCAGGGCCTCCTGTTAGAAAATACTACCGCTCGAAGAAAATGCATGTTTATTTCCTTGGGCTTTGTGTAAAATCAACAGAGAACACTAATACTTTTAGTTCTCTGTAGAAATCTTAGGTCTACAGTGTATTTAAAAATGGTTCTTAAGGACAGTTGAAAGTACACAAGCACTACGTGATGGTCAACTTCCTTTTCACAGATAGCATTGTATTTAGGTTTGGTCTTTATCTTTCCCATCTTTTTCAGTGAGTTGACTCACTTTCAGTCTTTAGATAGATATCAAAGAGACGGTCCCTGGAGAAAGTGAACATTGGCTCAGAAAGCCAGTGTAAAGTCAAGTCGTCACAGAGGAATAAAAATCCTGCAGTGAAGAGTACCTTTCATAATACATTCGTAACTTTAAAACTTTAAATAGGACCATTTTCAGAAAGCTGTGGGGGTGAAAATGCCTACAGCGTTTATTTTCCTGCTTTTCCAGGTAATTGCTTAATTGCTCAGTGAAAAGTACTAATCCCGGAAGAAACCAGTGGTGAGCAATAGAACTCTCCTGAGAGCTATTTAGAAGCTCACTCTGTGCTCTGAAAAAATTATTGTTGCGTGACATTTCATCTGTGAAAAACAAGCCATTCCGGCACCGTGCAACACGTTCTCTTTGAATCGCAGTTGGTGTTAATGACCATGCTGCTGGTATTCATGCGCCCCCGGGAAACTTGGAACAACCTCCCCTTGCTCGCCTGCCAGCGTTGTAGTAGTGGGAGTCATTTCTAAAGCTAATTTTCTGTTCCTGCCACAACTGCGTTACAGAACTTTTAGATTTAAAAAACTGTCTAGGCTTCAAAAGAATTTGGGTTTTCTAGCAATGATCACCATTTCAACAAAAGCTTCAGATAAACGTAAGCGAAAGCATTACAATTTGGGGCGCATATGTAAAAATGCTGTCACATGTCATCAAAGGGGAGCAGCAGTGAGTGGTAGAACGCATGAGCGGAAGAGACCCGGCTCTGTTTCGAGAGAGTCCAGGGCCCTGGGCAAGCTGCCTCATCTGGGAGGTCAGCTAGCTCATTTTTAAGTTCAGGAAAAAGGAGGGGTAAAATGAGCTAACATTTCTTCAGTGTCTATTATGTGCTAAACACTGCTCAGGGTACTTTTTACTACTCTTATCCAATCATTTGGGACCTGTTACTTGCATAGAACTTTTTTAAATCACACTGGTGTTACAGGGCCTTTCTGGCCGACAGGTTTCTGGCAGTGATCAAGATCTTTATTTGAAGATTTCCACTGTCTTCATTCTGCCCAGAAGTCCCTAGATCAGCGATCAGCATCTGTAGAGCAGGGATAAGCCTGAGAGGTAGACAAGGAAGAAAGTATGAGGAGAGGGAGAGGGAGAGAAAGAGAGAGAAGGAGAGGAACTGAAACACTGATGTGGATGTAGCCGAATGTGGTCATACTTTGTCACATACTTGCTGGGGTAAACTTCTGGTTTTGAGAAATGAGTAGAAATGATAACTTTAAGAAATTAGCTTTTTATTGTAAAAGCAGTGATATCTGCTGTATTATCAGTGACTGAAATTCACCCCCTGCCCTGCCCCATGGTATTATCAGAGAAAAAAAGTAAATTGGAGACCATTTTTAAAGGTATATTTCCATTTTCCCATTGCCACTTTAAACACTGTAACTATCTCCTCCTTTGCACCATCACAACTGATTTTTTTCCTCATTGAAATGTCAACATACTAATTGTAGCACTGTGCGAGTCAGACCCACATGTAGGTTGCCTTAATAATGGCATAAAGTTTTAGAAGATTATGATAGTTTCAACCTTTAACGATTCTGTGAAAGTTTAAGGTGTTACAATGAAACAATAAAACTGGTAGTTCTGCATATCTTAAAAGGCAGTTATAAACTCAGAACAAAATCCGATGTCCAAGCAGATTCTTCAGATAGTTTGCTTTTATTATCGTATTTCCATGGTTCCACCCTTCTGCAAACAGCCGCCAACAGGCTGAGAGACCGGTGATGTCCAGGTGGATCATCGGAAACAGCAGTGTGGCTGAGACATGCAGGGAAACTAAACAGAGTGGGACAGGCCAGTCCTTCAGAGAGATCATCCATCTCCTGCTGCTGGCCAGTCAGCAAAGACCATACAAACTCTATTCTTCCCCCGCGTAAATCTGACTTGACTTACATGAAGCCCTGTTGGAACAGTGCTAACAATTCAAGGTATATGTCCTTAGGACACGTCCTGAACTGTAGGTAGACTCCACGTGTGTGTGTGTGTGTGTGTGTGTGTGTGTGTGTGTGTGTGTAGAGGACTACATAGGGATAGACAGACGTATAGTCAGACCAAGGGAGGACTTTGTTGCCACATGTCTCTAGTTCTTTTTCGAGATAATTTCAAAGATAAACATTAGTGAATATTTTTAAACCTGTTATCAGTATAAACTGTATTTACAAACTGTGTTAATAAAATCTGTTAAGAATTACAGAAGCTGTATTTGAAACCTGCATGGGTGCTATTTTGTTTTAAAACAATCACTCTACAAATTGACATTAAAGTAGACAAAGATTAGCAGTATACCGTGTTGAGTCAAAGTAAATAAAATCCTTTCACCGGTCGAGCTGGTACACATAGACAGATGCTTAGTAACCAGGATCCGGTGCGTGCTTTGGTGTGTCCACAATTCACTGACTCAGTGACCTTCCTATCAGAATATAGCAGATCTAGTAAAGAATAATTAATAGGAATAAATTGGAACAATAAAGGATTTGTGGTATTACTTTTTTTTGCTTATTTGCTTTATAGTGTCCAATATTCTCTTGATTAGTGTGAATTAATGTTATGCCTTAAAAATCAAGACCTTCAAAGGGGAAGTGGAAGTTCTATATACGTAGTATTTTTTTTCTTCATGTAGTGAGTCGAATAGTTACAGACAGGTCGTGTTTAAGAATCGGCTTCAGTGTGCTGTGGCTGCGCCCTACTCCTTTGACACTGAGCAGCTGGGACTGAGCCAGCAGCCCAGCCTCGTCCAATTGTTGCAAGTGTACCAAATTAAATTTTAATCGAAGTTAAGCCACTTATGTTGCTTAAAGTATTAGCTCCTGTAGGGTTCCTCCTTTTCACTTCTTTCTTTTCCTCTCTGTTTGTGGTTAGTTTGTTTCTCTTTATTTCCTTTTCTTCATCTGGGAAGAAGTGGGAGAGAATGGAATATATTTTTGATCTAAAAAGCTACTATTAAAAAAAGGACTACTTTGGTAAGTAATATTAAAAGTAACAAAATCCAAACACTGAAGTATACTCATACTCTATCTCAGGGCATGGATTTGGTGTACTTTGCTTTTTCTAGATATCTGTCACGCAGGGAAACATTTGAATTAGTTTGATGGAATTGTTGAATATTTACTGAAGGCCTTGATGATAAAGCCGAAGATTCTTGAATGTTTTAGCCATTGCCTATCCGTTCATTTTCGTTTCTCTCGCACACAGTTACTGAAATGTTAAGTTTGTGTAAACCATCTGTGAAATGAGCCTTTGTGGGTCAAACAAAACACCTGAGGCCTCAGAGCGCCAGGTGAGAACTAGAAGTTGAAGCTCTTGGATTCTGTTGGCTTGATGACGTGATACACCTCCTGAGCCACCTCAGTGCTTACTTACCGCTTGTCCGTTTATTTGAAGTCTACTAACCCACTTAGAGTCATTCAAGTTTCTTCTCAAACCTATTTTCGCTTGGAATATGGACACAACATGGTTGTCCTTCATCTTAACAGTTAATTCTGGGAAACAGTTTTATCACTTGGGTTTCTTAAAAATCTGTGTAGCCTTGCAGCAGAAACAACATGGACTGTCCACTCGTCACCAACATTAGTGGAAAATTGGGAATCATATACCTGGTTTCACTTCACTGACATGCCTTTTTATTAATCAGATCTCTTATTACCCATCAGCTAACGCTAAATCATCAGTTTTGAACCATCACCCTCGGAGTTTGACACCGCCCATCTCGTCTCCTGCAAAACGCTTTGTGAAGGTGATACTGAAAGCCTTCATGACTGCCATTCACAGACTTGGGTTTGGTTCACTTTCCGGCGCCTTACTGGGTTTGCTCGCCGCAGGCAAACCAGGTCTCAGATCCACAGAACAGATGAGGAAATCCAGACCCAGGGCGGTCGGGACTGACCAAGCTGGTGAATGGCAGAACTCTTCAATTTGAGATTTTAATCAGGCTTTTTAAATTCAGTCTTTGGTTTTTTCTTCTCTACCATGCTAACTTTATTTGTCCACTAATGAGTATTTTTGTTTGGAGAGCTTAAAAGCTGTCATAATTTATTATAGAAGTAATAGATGCCCTGGCTGGTGTGACTCAATGGATATGACAAGATTAAAGAGCCTGCTTACTCATCCCTGGCACCACGCATGGGAGATGTGTGTGTTCTCCTTCTCTTGTGTGTTTTATGCAAACCTTATTAACCCTATTTGCTTTGACAAGATACTGTTGTCCCTTTTTTTATCCTTGTGCTACCTTTAAAGAAAAAAATCTTTAAGATGTTAAGATTTGAAAATAGAGGTACAAACCCTAAACAGGTAGGGTTTCTGGACTCTTCCTGAGTTGAGGAGGAAGTAAATTTTAAGTTAGAAAAATGTGAACACGTCAGTGAAAATGTGAGGGGGTAACTTGAAGAATAAAGACGACTGTGGGTGTGGACATGCTGGACCCTTTAATGGTCAAAGAAGAACATGGTTAGGATGAGGAATGAAAAGGAATAAGCAAAAGAAGCCAGTGGGATGAAAAATAGAAAAGGATTAGTTCTGATTTGGAGTTGAGTGCTTGTAAAAGTTACTGAAATCTAGAGGCGGGCCTGTTTAAATAGATGTGCACCTGGAAGACTTGCTCAGGTTTCATGGATCCCGACCATGTTGAGCTGACTTTTTACCTTGTCAGACTAAAGAGTGCTCAGTAAAAGAATCAGAGTTGAAAATCAAATCAGATTTTGACTTTTAAAAGTCCTTTCTGGAGCTTAGGTTCTTACAGAAGTTCATAGAAATCATGTCTTACTTTTCTTTGCCCTGGGAGGGAGCTAGGCTCCAGAAATTGGGGAAAGGGAGACCCTGAGTTAGAAAATGTGGACTAGTAGAATAATTAAGTCTTTGTATCGTTGATGAGAATGTAATAGAGAGATGAGGCGCTTCCTAAATCTAAGTTGAGAGGCCGGGATGGGAAGCGGTGGGGAGCGGGGAGGGAGGACAGGTGAAATGGAGAGAATGAAAAGAGTGAGACCAAAGGAGATTGGTAAGGGGGGCTGAGCATAGGTTTCAGGGTGCCCTCTATTTTAAGTTACTTTTAATGACAACGCATTTCACCTTCGTGATACACTTACAGATATCCTTTATTTTATTCAAATTCTGTGCACTCGTCGTAAGGAGGGAAATAAAATGCATTTTAAAAAATAAAGAAAGTAAAACAGATTTTAAAAAGTAAATTATTTACTAGTTCATTTAAACAGAACAATTATGAATGCATCATTTTTTTTTGAAGTATATTTTGTTGATTATGCTGTTACAGTTGTCCCAGTTTCCTCCCCTTTGCTCCCCTCTGCCTGGTACCCCCTTCCCTCCAGCAGTCCCTCCCCCACTCCCCGCTCCGTTAGTTCATGCCCATGGGTCGTGAATGTAAGTTCTTTGGCTTCTGCCTTTTCTGTACTATTCTTAACCTCCCCCTGTCTGTTTTGTTCCTACCAATTATGCTTCTTGAACCCTGCACCATTTCCCCCTCCCCACTGCTAACCCTCCATGTGATCTCCATACCTATGATTCTGTTCCTGTTCTGGTTGTTTGCTTAGTTTGTTTTTGTTTTAGTTTTTATTTTTTAGATTCATTTGTTGATAGTTGTGAGTTTGTTATCATTTTCATGTTCACAGTTTTGATCTTTTTCTTAATGCATTATTTGTTACTGCAAAGCATAATTTTAATATAAAATTTAAATAAATAATAAAGTTACTGTATTTTCTAAAAAATAGTGAGAAGAGGTGCATTTTTTTACATTTTGCATATGTCTGCCTTAATAGAAGATATTTATTTTTGTACCTGTGTCTGTATATACTGTACCTCGTGATATCACACCCCAAGTAGGCCATAGGAAACTCCACTATAGAAAACCTAGTACAGTATAATGAGGATGTTTTTACTTCAGTGGTCCTCCCAGTGAAAGGGCCCCCTCGCCTAGACCACACTTGGAGAGACAGCTACCCAAACAGGTGTGATTCTAGATTCAGGTTCAGCTTCGCATTCTGCATCATTAAGGTGCGCACCATATCTGGTCATGTAGATTCCAGGATTCATTGGCGGGCTTAGGTGAGCCATTTTGCTTTTTAATAGGGTGGTGCCAGTGTTCCTTGCTATTTGTGGTTGTTTGCTTACCAGTTTTGCCATCTTTATCAGTGTTCTAGGTATTTTCAATTTTTCCTAACTTAAAGGAAGAATATTCATTGTTTAGTTTTGAATTTGACAATTGAGTCTTTTGATATTTTTCCATGTGTTCCTTTGTTTTATCTATTGCCTACCAATTTCTTTTGACCCATATTTATTTGATTTCTTGATGACTCTTGAAGTGAATTTGGACAAAATCTTTAATATGTATCTAAAGCCTTTCTTACTCACTATAATATTTTTTCCATTCTATTTACCTCCTACCTTTGGCTATGCTGTCTTATAGGTAGTGAAGTAATTTCAGTTTTAGGTAGTCAAATCTGGTGACCTTTCTCCTTGTTAAGTGCTGACTCCTAGGAAAATGGAAAAGAGGCAGCATCTGAATTTGGAGTTTGAAAAGGACTGTAGGAACCAGCTGCTCCTGTCTCTTATTTCACACACACACGCACACACACGTGTACACACACACACAGTTGGCCTGGATAAATCAGGGTTTACCCATCTTCACACAACCACTTGGTACCCAAGTTGAGACTAGAGGCTGACTTTCCCAATTCTCGTTTTTTTCCCCCTTCTAATAAGCCACAATTTCTTACCACCATTTCTAATAAGCACCTCTGTTAAACTTGGAATGAGAATTAGGGGCTTTGATTTTTGGTGAAAAGAAAGACTTCTCCTAATTTTCTTACAAATGATGTACTTTGTGGAGGTTTGCTTCTTAACAGAGTACTACTGCAGCTGTTATACTTAGTAGAAAAAATGCTTTTTTTCATTTTTACATACTTTAAAATGCAGAACCACTCTGAGAATTTTAGGTATTGTTGCCTTCTCAGAGTAAAAAAAATGGTCCAATTTTGATCTCTATATTTATCCTAACAGGAAGCCTGTTGACCTGCAGAACTTGGCTCCCGGGACCCACCCACCATTTATAACTTTCAACAATGAAGTCAAAACGGATGTGAATAAGATTGAAGAATTTCTCGAAGAAGTCTTATGCCCTCCCAAGTGAGTATCAGAGAAGATACACATGGAAATATTGCCATCTCTTTAAAGCTTTGTCTTATCTGCCCCTTAGAGGCCTTTCTCCTGATGGTACTTGAGTTAAATTCTCACAATATTAAGTTGGAATGACTGGGACTTCTCTTCATTTATCACAGTTATTGCTCCACAGATGTCAGCAGTGGCTACTGGCCTGGCCAGAAGCCACACTGGGAAAGGCAGGCACCTGATGAAGCGGTAGAGCACGCGGTGAAAGTAGGTTCGGGCAGGGGGGATAGGCCAGGAAGGGCTGGTTGTCTGAGGGATGTAGGCCCCAAACCGAGAGAGAAGTTCGGGGAGGAGAAGAGGTGGGAAAGGACACGTTCGATCTGAACCTACCCAGAATGTCTATGTAGGTGTGGTTGCAGGTTGCTGGGGGATTTTCCGTCAGGTCATTTTATTTATTTATTTTTAAATTATATTTTATTGTTTCTGCTACTACAGTTGTCCCAACTTTCCCCCTTTGCCCACCTCCACCCAGCACCCCCCACTCCCTCAGGCAGTCCCCGCACCAGTGTTGATGTCCATGGGTCATGTGTGTGAGTTCTTTGGCTACTCCATTTCCTATACTGTACTCTACATCCCCGTGGCTATTCTGTAACTACCTAGGTGTACTTGTTAATCCTATCAGGTCATTTTAAAGGTAATGTTCTGAGGCTGCCACCCCAGGGAACTGGCTTTTAGACTGTGTCCCTGGGAATCATTTTCTGTTTATGTATTTCTCCAGAGCCCCGGGCCTACATGGTTAACGGTGTTAAAGCACTATAGCCTGTGATGTAAGGTGCAGTTCAGGATTAGGCGAACTTTCATGACCATTACCTGTATTGCAAATATGCAGTTTTGCATCATACTGTAATCTTAGCATAGGTTTAAAGCATTATTGATTTCTTTTAGAGTTTTCCAATTTCATGATCCTGAAAACTGAATTTTTTTTTCTTCTGGCCCAAACCTTTCTTGCTAGTTAATGTCACTTATTTTCCATGTGGAGGTAAATTTCCCAGGAATGGGATTATTGGGTCAGAGTGTTCTGAAATAATTACTCAGTATTCATTCATTCATTCATTTGGAAACCGTTACTGGGCAACAAAGCCTTGTGGACACAACAGTGAATAAGACACACTTCCTGCAGCACAGTCAGGTGTGGGTGGTGGTGGGTGGGAGAGTGAGTGGAATTGGGAAAGGCTTTAGAGAAGACAGGATGCTTGAACTAAACTTTAATTTTAAAAAGTGGCATTTGGCATGTGAGCGAAGGAGTAACTGTCATTTCGAACATAAGAATCATTTTGAATCAATAGAGTTTCTTTTGGGCACCTGAAGGTCTGCCTGGAGGTGGACCTCTGTCTACAAGTAGCCCATTTTTTATTGTGAACAGAACTGCCCACTGTTCAGCAATCTTGTACTAAGCTTAAACTTTCATTTTCTTAATCCTGTATTATAAAGGCTTATCCTGTGTCTTCCTTCCTGTCTTTATAGGAGCCTTAAACTTCTTCTATCCCTCCTCACCAGGAGTCCACACCTTCCTTCCATCCCCCGTACAGTTTCTTCAGACCAACACTAATAAAGCCATATCTTGACTTCCCCTCCAGGCCTTGTGTATGAGTAGAATAACAATAAATCAGAACCAGGATCTTGGTAAACATAAGTTGAAGGTTCACCTACACATCGGTAAGGAGCTGTTATGAATATGTATTCAACTTAGTAGCAGCAACTTCTGGAAGATTCCGGCAGCAGGAATCTACTAGATCCCTTTTTGTTCTTCCAAGGCTGTCAGCCCCGAGGAAAGTTCCACATCTGCCAGCTTGTCCTCGGACAGTAATGAAAGCGATATTCCTCTCGTGTAACTGTAGACCACTGTGTCAGCATTCATGTATAAGCAGAGAAACAGTGGGAATGACTTGCCAGTCTCTATGAGGAAAACTGCATTTTGTTTTAAAGCATTGTCCGAGGTGTTGAATATGTAAATTCTTCCCAGACATTTATGTTTGTGAAATCGGTGTGCTGATAACGTTATGTACCGTTTCAGTCAAATGGATGGTTCCTCATATTCTCTTCTTGCCTCCTTTGACAACAACAAAAATACTTTTTATTATTCCTTGTTATTTCTCTCAGAGGGACTAGACATTAAGATAAATATAGCTGAAGTCAACATGCTCTGGCATGTCTGTAAGACAGGGTAGCTTTTCAAATTGGACTTTGAAAGGGGACATTTTCACTTTGCTTTTTGTACAGAGATTGCAGCCCCATTTTGTCGGGGCATGTTCATAGCGAGGCTTTAACTGAAGATGGTCTTTTCTTTCCATTTAAATAATTTAAAACTTGCAGATCTTTCTGATATAAAGGGTTCACAGTGTGCTAAATTAAATTCTCTCTAAGGGTAATTTCTTTGTTTTTATGTTAGGTGTTGTAATCTAAAGAGAGCTTCTAAATAGTTTTATAGTTCCTGAATTTAGAAGGCAGTATTTTTGATGTTGCTAACGCCTCTGCTGTTACTGACATTTAAGTGCTAATCACGTGCCATGTCCTGTGCATTGTGGATTGTTTTGTGGCTGATCTCAACCCTCCCAAAGACTTTATGAAGAAACTGAAGATGAGGAGTCCAAATAATTTGTCCAGGGTTAATGGGTGGCAGAGCCAACATATTTTCAGAGCCAGGTCTCTATGACTTCAAAAACCTGTGTTTCTCCTATTGTCTTCTTTCTATGTCTCATTTCGTAGAGTTTGACTTTTATAAAAGAGGTAAAATGTGTCTTTAATTGGGATTGTGCTTTAGAAAAGCTGTGCCCAACTTTTTTGACACCAGGGACCGGTTTTGTGGACAATTTTTCCACGGACTGCCGGGGCAGGTGGCGGGCAGGGGACGGAGCTCAGCCGCTGGCCTCCTGCTGTTCTTCCCGGGTCCTAATAGGCCACAGACCGGTCCTAATGGGCCACAGACCGGTACTGGCCCCGCTCTAGAGAGTACCAAGTTGAAGGCTAGCTCAAGCTTGGAGGAAGGGTAGAAGAGAAATCCAAGACAATTGACTTTACTTGATGAGCAAGTTGGGCTGAAGGTGGTTGTCAAACTGAATGTAGTAAATCTTTTTTAAAAAGTAGGTGAGGTTTAACTACAGTGAGTTTTATTCATACGCATTGCAACAGCAAGTTTGGGTTGGGTGTGCTTTTTCCTCAGTGGGCTCCGCAACCCCCAGCGTGACGTGCTCATCACACAGTGTGGCCTGTGTCGTGCAGAATTGCGTCTAGAGGGGGAACGGAGGCAGAGATGTGCCTGGGACTGTCACGTTCATCCCTTTCCCTTTCCTTTATTGATCCGTGGCATCCAGGGACCACCCTGGCCCGCTGCCTTTTCTCCCTAGGACAAGTAGATCTTCAGGCCCTTAACTGTGGTCGATCTTCCTCACACTCATGTCGAAAGCCTTATTGTTTCCAGACAGGATGAGGAGAAAAGGCAGAATTGTTGTACAAGAATCTAGCATTTCTAATAACATGTTTTTGGCATTTGGTGATACTGAGAACAGAGTGTTTTTATGTGCGCACTTATGATTTCATCATGATAAATATAAATACAGGCAACTGTCTGTTCTGGAGTTGTTTTGAATTTAGAGACTAACGAAAAGCTTAAGTGAAGCAAGTTTTGCTGGTTAAGGTAACTATAGGTTTTAAGAAGAAACTTTCTCTTTCTTCTGTGGGGAAAGTGTTTATGGGTTTTTTTTGCTTTTATTTTTATTTTTAGTTCCCCTTGCTTAAATGAAGTCCTTTGCCTCCTCCATGCCCTCAAAAAAAAAAACTTCCAAAAAAGCTTTGAAACTGGATTTTTAACTGAAGCAGGCCTATATATTTGGCTAACTTACTGAAGAAAGGATAGAGAAAATGAGATAATTTTGGAGAAGAGCTCTCTAAAGTGTTATTAAGCCTTTTTAAAAAATGAATAATACTAGCAATGAAAATTGAACTTACAAGGGTAATTTAATATGCTACATTGCTCTGGCTGGTATAGCTCAGTGGATTGAGCTCGGGCTGTGAACCCCAGGGTTGCCCGTTTGATTCCCAGTCAGGGCAGATGCCTGGGTTGCAGGCCAGGTCCCCAGTGCAGGCCATGTGAGAGGCAACCATACATTGATGTTTCTCTCCCTCTCTTTCTCCTTCCCCTCTCTCTAAATAAATAAATAAATAAATAAATAAATAAATAAATAAATAAAATCTTTAAAAAATATATGCGATATAACCAGACTCTATTTTATATTACTATGAGAAAGGAAAAATGTTTGAGATCTTTCCTAAAAGGGTGGAAATATTATTAGCTGGTCTACCATTAATAGTCTGTGATGTAACACAGAGTAAAGGGCTGATATGAAGCCTCAGTGCCCTGGCTGCTCATGTCCTACTGTTGACACATAGCCTTTTAATTAACCTTTCTTTTGTTGAATGTTAAAATGAATATTCACAATAATTGAAAATTACTGCTTTATCAAGCTGTCTGCTAAAACTAATAATAATGGATGGATTACTAAAATCCAGTGTTGGGGGGATGCAAAAAAAGTTGGCAACTAAATGAGGAACTTCTGGTTCAGAATTGGCTTTATATTTTAGAGAACCTGGTTTGCAAAAAAAAACAATAATGACAACGACAAAAAACTGCACCCAGGGACAGGAAATCTGGATTTTAGTTTGGCGATACTTTTAATTAATCCAGTGACTTTGGGGCCAATATGTAGATTTTCTGGAACATAAGTTCCTTTTAGGCAAAATGAGCGATTGAGGTGTTATAATATTGTATGCATTAAATTCACAACACAAATTTAATGGTTTGTCTTGGAAGGGAGGAACAGGGCACACTCAGCTGCTTTTGAGAACAGTGCTTTTAACAAATTTTAATGGCATCTGTTTTCGTGTGAAGAAGACATGCTGACCGGCAGCCCTTCATTCTTACCTGTTCATCAAGGAGGTCTCTAGTCACTGTGCTTCTGTGTGCTCATCGTTACGTCCCCAACAGTGCAAGGCCTGACACATGACAGATCCTTAATAATTAGAATAAAAGAATGTATGTACGAATACTGAACATATAAATGATCTATAATTCAAGCCTGCCTTCCTGTAAGTTATTTTGAGACTTACAAAGTTTACCTCATTAGAAAAAGTTGGTACAACTAAATATTGGTTGGGATAAGAAGGCCAATTTTGGAAACTTGCTAGAGAAAGACATCGACGTATTGAAGAGGCACTTAGGTTCCTTGCACTGTTTTTTTGTTGGAATGAATCAATGAAGGTACTGTATTACCAGTGCTGAAAACATTTAAATTGGAGGTCTGTTGTTTTTACAGTCGAGGGAAACCCAGGGTTGTTGAAACAGGGATTAACTGTTACAGCTCAGGCAGGAAGGAAAAGAGGTGTGTGGAGGTAAAGTTTTCTGTAGATAGGAGGGAAAATATACATACATAACATAAAAACGCAGGTGAAATTCATTTACCATAATTGTTCACTGGAAAACTCACTTAAATAATTTTGTTTATAAGAAATTTTTAAGCTTAAAAATTGAGAGATATTAAAAAGATAACTTGGACATACAGATGTTCCATAGATATTTATATTCTTCTTACCCATATAGTTCTATGTCCAGTTTTTAGAAGGTATACCTCTTCTTGAATTCAAAATAGTAAAATGTGGGGAAAAAAAGAAAATGATTATAAAACTAACCTGAAACTGGACCTTACAACTGAACTAAATTTCTATCTATAAATACCTCATCTTCATTTTTAATTTAAAGAAAAGTGGTAAGACAGCACCTTAAAATATAGAAATAAATCTAAGTGACGAGTGCAATTCAAGGTATTTTTTTAAAGTCGCACTGCCCCAAGCCCGTTTTCCAGCGAAATTTGGGGAGGGCCTTTTAGCTGATGAATCCTCCCAAAAGTGGTTCCACCAGTCCGAATTCCTTTGGCCAGGAGTCCCTGGAGCTAGTGCAAGAGGAAAGAGTGAAGCGCTAAGCTTTTTTTAAACATATATTTTCCAATTTGAGGAAGAAATCTATGGGTATGTGTGTTTGAAGTTGAAATATGTAAAACATGCATTTGTGTGTGTGTGTTTTAAAGCCGTTGTGTCACTAATCACTTCTCAAAGCAGGAAAACTTTGTAACAACACAACAGAGCACTTATCAGCAAAATTCCCGACATCTTAGTTTTCCATTGCTCCATGCCACCCTTACAAAATTCAGCATATGACAGGTTCTGGAAAATCCTGAGTGTAGGGTGATCCGAAGTGCGTGAGTGATCTGCCTCGTGCCATTTTTGTCCTTACCCTACTGTGGGTGAACAAGACCCTGCGCCGGCCTAGACTTTTCCTGCTGGCAAAGTGCTCTGGTCCCGCGCATGGGGCCGGCGCAGGGCACGGCACAGCCAGTGTCTGGGGAGCGCTCCTGTTTAAGAAGGCTCTACATTTGGAAGGTGGCCAGTGCAACTGAGAGAGCAAATGTTTAACTTGATTTAACTGTCATTACTTTACATTCGTAGTCAAATAGCCACGCATCACTAAAGGTCTACTGTATTGGACAGTGCAGCTATAGAATATTTCCGCCATCACAGCAGGTTCTCTCAGTGCCGCTCTAGGGCTCTCTTTCTCAGACGCCCATTGGCTTGGCACGAGGCTCCGGACGAGTGGTCGGTTTCCCCAGCATTCTGGTTTATGAAATGGAGGTGGAGTGCGGATGTCTTCTGGTTGCCAAGAATATTAACATGGGAATAAAAACTGTGCCGAGCTTTGTTTCCAAAGGAAAAAGCACATCTTAAAAATATCATAGAAAACAGATGATGGCATTTTCTAGATTAATAACTGTTAAAAGATGTCTGGTAACTGCTAGCACAATGGTTTATTGATTGAGGGAGTTTATGCTAATATGTCTTGGGAGGATCTATAATCTATTTTCACTTTTTCCATTTAGGTACTTAAAGCTTTCCCCAAAACACCCAGAATCAAATACTGCTGGAATGGACATCTTTGCCAAGTTCTCTGCATATATTAAGAATTCAAGGCCAGAGGCTAATGAAGGTAAAAATAAAAAATAAAAATAAAAAATAAAAAGAAAGACAAGAAAGAAAGAAATGATTGAATTAGCACTAGGCAGGGGTGGCGGGGGCTCTATTATGACTGATTATAAATGAGTACTTTGGAATCCGGATATTCCCATAAGTGTTAAAAACTGCCATTCAGAGTTGATCAGGGATTCGATAAGCCAGGATAAGTCCTTAAATTGCTAATTTGCCTGTGTATCTAGCTTGTGGGACAGTACTTAGCAGTATAGTAGGTGTGTAATAAAGTGTTCATGGAAAGAATTTATCATCATATTCTTCTGAGAAGTTGCTGTGCAGGGAGTTATGCAAAGAATTAGTGTTGCATCAAAAACAGTGGGTTGAGGCCCTGGCTGGTGCAGCTCAGTGGATCGCGCTCAGGCCTGCGAAGCAAAGGATCTCAGTTCGATTCCCAGTCAGGGCACATGCCTGGGTTGCAGGCCAGTTCCCAGCGGAGGACACACAAGAGGCAACCATACCTTGATGATACTTCTCTCCCTAACCCTTCCCCTCTAAAGATAAATAAATAAAATCTTTAAAAAAAAAAAACAGTGGGTTGATATAGTTTAATTTAAACCATTACTGAATCTTTTGTTAATCGTTGGGTGCCAGCATTCCAAAATCAGCCTCGGTGGATTTTTGTGCTAATTATGCATAAAGAGCAACTTGTGGAGTTGCTGTAAGAGAGCTTTTAGACTCACCGGCCTTCCAAATTTCTCTGCATTCCGAAAACTAGGGTTTTAATTTCAAGTTATATTTTCATGGTGAGAATTGTTTAGGTAATGTGGATGTGATTTTCTTGTTTTGTTTATTAAAGGACACTCTTATTTTGTTACCAAACTACCATTTGGTATATTAGAGGCAAGCCTCTTTGAAAGAGGCCCCATTTAATGAACATTGTCTTAACCCACACCATTCAGTAATTTTCTGTTTTCTTTTCTTTGGGATGTTAAGCATTATTCTCTCTGGAGAAAACTATATAGAGAAAGCGTTAGTATTTAATTAAGAGTAACAACAGTAACCAAAAAAGCCAGCTCCTAAAGATACTTTAATCCATCATTGTTTTAAACAGTTGACTTTTTCCCACGTTTATTTCCTATTTGAGGAAGAAATAATGACTGTGTGTATTTAAATATGTAAAATATGTATTTGTCTTTTTTTATTGTTGACAATATTACAAATGTCCCCTATTTTCTTCCCTCTTGCCCTTCTTCACCCAGCCTCCATCCCCCATACATTTGTGTAGATTTTTAATTTTTTTTTTAGTTTTTTTATTTTAATTTTTTAAAAGATTTTATTTATTTATTTTTAGAGAGAGAGGAAGGGAGGGAGAAGGTGAGGGAGGGAAACATCAATGTGTGGTTGCCTCTCGCGCACTCCCTACTGGGCACCTGGCCCGCAGCCTAGGCATATGCCCTGACTGGGAATCGAACTGGTGACCATTTGGTTCTCAGGATGGCACTCAATCCACTGAGCCACACCAACCAGGGTGGAATTTTTAAAAAGAAGCTGTTGTGTCACAAGTGTGTCTTCTCATAGTAGAAAATCTTTGTAACACAGCAGAGCACTTGTTAGCAAAATTCTTGACATCTTATTTTTCTGTTGGTCAGCACCACCCTTACAAAGTTGAATTATGGGAGAAAGTTCTGAGTGTAGGGTGATCTGAAGTGCCTGCTATTGCTGTTTTTTGTCCCTGACCCTACTGTGGATAATCAGAGTGCTTGACCAGCCCAGTGGGGTTCTTTTGCATAGAAATTTATGGCAGGAAATGACCAAGAATAAGTAAGGGGGTAGGGGTGGGGGGAGGAATCAGTGCTGGTTAAGCAACAATAAACAATTTTCAAAAAATTGAAACAGTTGCTGATTTCCTTATATCATTTCAGTAAACAGATTTCCAAGCTTTTAAGGCTACTATTTTTGATTATTAAAATCACAGCATTTTATCATTTAGTGTTGAATTTCAGTGCCTCCTGGAATATTCATTGAATGGAATGTCTCTTTGCAGTGGGGGACAGGGGTAGTGCTCAGACCTGGTTTGTGTCGATTAAACGTGTTCTAGAAGCTGCCTTGGTTCGGAAGCAGCTTTCCCTAGGAATTGGCTTCCCCCCCTAGTATTTCTGTTTGAGCACTTTGAACACTGAGTAAACGGTTGCACTGGAGCCCTCCTTTCCACAGACGGTTTCTGTTTTGCTCCACCTTTCCTTTTTGTGACACTCTCTTTTATACTCAGATGCTCTTGCTCTATGGCTCTTCAGACTCTCTTAAAGTCATAATGTTTTTATTTCTCTTTGTGGCTTTTGGAAGCTGGAGGGTGGTTGAATTTCTTTTGACACTTGGTGGAGAGGGAAAAAAATGTGTTTGCTTAAAAAAAATCATTGTTGTTATTTTGGTGGATGGGGTTGCTGGGAGAAAATAGGGGAAAAAGTGAGTCATTTAAGTATATCTTTATGTTCTGCTTTTTCCTATTGATTTGTTACTGTTTTAGTAGCCACCTACCCTTACTGTCCTTAGAATTTTGTAACCAGTAAGAACAAACAACATAGTGGATTACACAGTGCATACCTTAGAAGGCCTTGTATTACATTACCTATTGGTAAATAAGAATTCTAGTTACCAGGCAACTTCTCCCCACAAGGACCTGTCCCTGCCATGAGACTTTAGAAAACAAATGTTCCAAATAATTTTGGACCTTAATGGGATCTCCCTTACGTATATGTGTTGCAGGTCTCATATCTGACTGTTTCATGCAATTGAATGCCTTAAATAAGCCTAGGAAACGAATGGTACACTTCCTTATTCCTCCAAACAGTAAACATCTTACATAGACATGGATTTGGCATTTTACATGGTAAATCATAGTAGGCACGTCTTTGATTAGTTTTACCAGCCTATGAAATGTTTTACAAAATCCAGTATTTTACAAAGGTTTGGATAATTTAAGATGTCATTCTGAGCTCAGGGATTAGATGCCTAGATGCTATGCTGTTGGGCTAGGGGTCGCTGGTTCGATTCCCAGTGGGGGCATGTGCCTGAGTTGCAGGGTGAGTCCCCAGTACAGGGTGCACAAGAGACAACCACACATTGATGTTTCTCCCCCTCTCCTTCTTCCTCCCTTCCCCTGTAAAAGTAAATAAATAAAATCTTTTTCAAAAAAGAAGAATGGACAGTGCTTAGATTAGGTACAAGTAAATAAGATGTAAAGAATAAAATAAAGGGAAACACTGATGATAGATTGACAGATGAATTGATTGATGGATGGGTAAATGAAATATATAATTCATTTTATTTATATACTTATTTATTTTTAAAGATTTGATTTATTTATTTTTAGACAGAGCAGAAGGGAGGGAGAGAAACATCAATGTGCGGTTGCCTCTCTCATGCCTGGGGACCTGGCCCACAACCCAGGCACGTGCTCTGACTAGGAATCAAACCAGTGACCTTTCGGTTCGCAGGCCCACGCTCAGTCCACCGAGCCACACCAGCTAAGGCTGAAACATATAATTCTTTTGGAAGGTGTCCAAGTTGGTTGGGAGTAAGAGCTCATGTAGTCCTTTGAAGCACTAAAAAATATTAATGAGCCTGGCCCATTGAGCATGGCTCAGTTGGTTGGAGTGTCATCCCGCACACAGAAGTTGTGGGTTTGATCCCTAGTCAGGGCACCTGTTGTGGGTTCAGTCCCAGGCTGGGGCATGTACGGGAGGCAGCTGATTGATGTTTCTCACATCGACGTTTCTCTCTTTCTAAAATCAATAAACATATCCTTGGATGAGGATTAAAAAAATAAAAGAGATCAGTGAATAATTCCTTTTACAAGGATGGGCTAGGCATGACCTGTCCCAGATCTCCTAAGTGTTTTTTCAGTTCTGTAATTTCATTAATTCATATAATTTATTAAGCTCCCAAATGTAACTAATTGATAATTTATTAGTCTGGTATTTATGATACTCTTCAAAGATCCATGAATTAGGAGTGATGAAAATCTGCTGTTGTGTGCTCTGAGGCATGTTCTATGATGTCCAAATTCCTATTTTTAAATGGAGGAATGGGTTCTGAGTAGTAGCTTTCTATTCAAGATTCATTCCCCGCTCATGAAGTGTTTAGAATCAGAGGATGATTGTTCATCATTGTAGCTATAAAATCACATTATATATTAATCATCTTTAGATACTCAGGTACCTCTCCCTCTTTTACTCCATGTTACCTAGCCCTTAAACATTGTTTATGTAAGATTTTCCTTCATTAAAACTAGCAGTAGCTTTAAAATATAGTTTTATCCATGTTAAGTGGGTTTTTTAAATTTAAGATTTTATTTATTTTCAGAGAGATGATAAGGGAGGGAGAGAGAGAGGGAGAGAAACATCAGTTGGTTGCCTCTTATGTGCCCTGACAGGGAATCAAGCTGGCAACATTTTGGTTTGCAGGCTGGTGCTCAATCCACTGTGCCGCACCAGCCAGGGCAGTGTTAAATGTTTGTAATTTTTGTTTTCTTCTTTGTGAATTGTATTATCTTAGGATTTTTTTATTTATTTTTTTAGAGAGTGAGGAAGGGAGGAAAAAAGAGAGGGAGAGAAACATTGACTGGTTGCCTCTTGCATGCCCCCAGCCGGGTACTAGCCGGCAACCCAGGCATGTGCCCTGACTGGGAATCGAACTGGCCACTTTTGGTTTGAAGTCCAGTACTCAACTCACTGAGCCACACCAGCTAGGGCTGTATTGTTTTTCTGCAACAGATATGGACTTGTTATATTTAATGGTTTCTGCTTTGTATTTACTCATTTGGTAATAGAGTAATACCTACTTATTTAAAAAGTTAAATTAGCCCGGTCCCCAATAGGAGGCGTGCAAGAGGCAACCACAAATTGATGTTTCCCTCTCTCCCTTCCTTCCCTTCTCTCTAAAAATAAATAAATAAAAATGTTTTTAAAAAGTCAAATTAGTGTAAATATAAACTTAATAAAAATTCAGTGCTCTGTAAGTCACATTATGTAACCTCTTTCCCTATAGCATGCATCATTTTCTCTATGCAATTTTGTCATGTACATAAATGTATATTTATATATTTGCATTATGCAGTTATCTTTTTCACATTTTCTAGTGGGAATTCTTAAAAGTATAGATCTACTTCATTTTTTAAAGAAATGCTGCTTAATATTCCATAATATGGATTTTTATTTAACCATATCTCTGTTGGTAGACTCTTAGATTGTGTCAAGTTTTTTTATTATGACAAATTTTACTGTCAGTGAATGTCCTTGTGCTAGATTCCAAATAGGTTAAAATGTTTTCTCCAAAAGTTTATACCAGTAAATATTCCCATTAACATGAAAGTAGTCATTTCCCCACACTTCTGGCCCTGGTGTGTGTATGTGGTTAGTCTTTTCAATTTTACTGAGTTTTCATAGTCAAAAAAAGGTGCTTTAATTTTCACGATTAATTAAAACTGACTGTATGGTCTGTTGTACTTACTAATATTTTTGAGAGCTTTTGAAAGACCATCTTGGAGATACCAGTATTGTTACTCCGGGGGTATTGGAGAATAATAGTGCTGCAGATTGCAGAAGGCAAGGAGCTCCTTTCTGGTGGCCTGCTACTGCCTTCTAGTGGTTAGTCTGTGCATTTTCTTTATTTTAACCAACTTCCAATTACTGTGTGATGGTTTGTCTTCAAAACTTACGTGTGTTGCGTGGTGCTCTTTAGTACGTTTTGGTACTGCTATTTTTTCTTTGTTTTGTTGGCCATTCCTTACATTGATACATAAAAATTGTGTAAAAATAACTCAGCATTTTTTGTGTTCACTAATACACCCTTTATTCTGACATTCTTAACTATGAAAAAACACCGAACATTCTAGTCAGGTATAGCAAGCAGCAGTTCAGCATCACTGCAGGGGCTGTGCTAAGTCCAAAGTTACAGAAAGAACAATAATTGTAATGTTTTGCTAGTGTAATTTTAATCCATGCCTTACATCTGGGTTGATAGGCATTATATGGTATAAACCTTGTAAATTTAGGGTATCATTTTCCTATTGGATACACTTGAGATTTAATTCGGAAAAAGGGTTGATTTAGAATAAGTTGGAGATGACTCACTTGCTCAAACCTGCCATACACTCAGGCCCATTTCAGGTATTATTTCAGTGTTTGCGTTCAGGCAGCGTTACCTTCCTGATGGGCCGTGCTTCTGTTCATTGTAATCGTGCCGAGGAACCAGTCCTTATGTCTCACGTGTGTTTCTTCTGTATTCCCAGCTTTGGATAAGAAGCACCTTGGATCTTTGTTCTTCTATAGTCCTGAGGGTCTGCTGTCTCTTTTTTTTCTTTTCCTTTTAAGTACAACCTTGAAAGTTTTCCATCATGCCCTGGGCTCCTTACTAACCTAGCTATTTCTCACATTGCATTTTCTTGTTAATTTATAAACTTAACATTTCAGCTTCTGTATGCATGATCAATAGCTTATGTATAATTAATGAAGGGTGATATTTATTACCTTTGTATTTTCATCTTCTATTTTTAAATGGCCCCAATCCCTGTCACTTCTTTAATTTCAGTTGAACTTCCCTAAGTCCTCAGCTTTATTTCACTAGGTCCCGGGGCCCTGCCGCCCCCACTGTTTCATCTAAGAAATGAACTAGCTTGGTCCTGGCTATGGCTAGAGTGACCTTGTATTAATAAAATAGGTAGTTCTTTGATCTTGATATCGCCTGTAACTTGACCAATACCACGATTCCAATTCATTTGGTTTTCACCTAAGTAAAAATTATTACCAGTTCTGTACAGTTTTTAAATGGCTGTTATGTTCTATAGCAATATGCCATACCTACCTCATTCTCAGCTTCCCACAAAGATGTGACAGTCAAGTGGAAATATTGTCACTCATTTGATTTTAAAAGTGTCTATTCTACATTTAAAGTAGATACTTCCTTTTGAACCTTATCCATACATTAAGAAACTTTTCTACTTAATTATCTCTTATCTCAGTCTGGGCCAGATGCCAACCAAGCGGCCTATATGCGCTCAGGCAGAGTGCCGTGAATTTTCTGGGATGGCCAGAGGAAGGACAAAAGTGGGAATTATACATGAATGTAATAACAAGAGCTAGAAGGAAGGAGTTCATGATTTTGTAGGCTATTAGTTTAATGTAAACCAGCCTTAAGTTTAAAAATAAAAAGCTTTTAAAATATAATAGCAATAGAAAGTGCCCATATGAAGGACTGAACATAACTAATACACTTTTTAAAGCATATTAAAAACTACAAGGTGTTCAATGATCAGATACTGGCTCTTAAAATTTTTTTATGCATCTTTCATTTATTTTTAGCTGTCATGTCAGTTAAGGCAATTATAATCATATCCCAATTGTTTTTATCGTGGTAAAATTGATATGCAACGTTACATTAGTTTTGGGTGTGCAGCAGAGTAACTTGATCTGTGTGTATGCCGCCGTCACCACGGTCATTCTAGTTACGGCCTGTCCCCATGCAGGTGACCCCCTGCCCTCATTTTGCCCACTTCCCAACCTCCTTCCCCTCTGATACCCACCCCTCTCTTCTGTATCTGTGAGTTTTGTTTTGTTTGTTCGTTTTCTGGGTTGTACATATAAGTTAGATAATACGGTACAGGTATACCTTGGAGGTACTCTGGGTTCCATTCCAGGTCGCTGCAAGTGAGTATCTCGGTAAAGTGAGGCCCGTGAACATTTGGTTTCCTAGCACGTATAAAAGTTATGTTAAAAACTGCAGCCGGTTAAGCCTGAAAGTCTGTTACGAGTCATCATCTTTTACTGCCGGAGGATCTTGATGCGTATGGGCGGCTGCTGACCGATCAGGGAGGTGGTCGCTGAAGGCTGCGGCGGCTGTGGCAGTTTCTTAAAACAGGACAGCAGGACAGTTTGCCCCACTGACTGACTCTTCCCTTCCTGAACGATTTCTCCGCGGCAGAGACGCTGGTTGCTAGCACGTCCTCCGCAGTAGAACCTCGTTCAGCACTGGAGTCAGCCCTCTCCGCCCTGCGGCTGCTCTGCCACCTAAGTTCATGTCGCATTCTCAGTCCTTGGCTGTCGTTTCAGCAATCTCCCCAGCACCTTCGCCGCGCACAGATTCCATCTCCAGAAACCACTGACTCTGCCCGTCCAGTATGAGAAGCAGCCCCTCCTCCGTTTACGTTTTATCGTGAGATTGCTGTGATTCGGCCACGTCTTCAGGCTCTTGCAACTTCTAATTTTAGTTTTCTTGCTGTTTCCACCACATCTGCAGTTTCTCTTCCGCCGAAGTCTCGGACCCCTCAAAGCCATGTGTGAGGGCCGGAATCGGCCTCCTCCAAACGCCTGTTAACGCTATTTTGGACCTCCTCCCATGACTCATGAACGTTCTTAATGGCGTCCAGAATGGTGAATGCTTTCCAGAGGTTTTCAATTTACTTCGCCCACATCCATCAGAGGAATCATAATTTATGGCAGCTATAGCCTTACAAAATGTATTTCTTACATAAGACTTGAAAGTCGAAATCATTCCTTGATCCATGAGCTGCAGAACTTCAACAAATTTTCCTTTGCGTGCGTTCACCACGTGGCTGAGTGTCTGGCACAAGAGGCCTCGCGTTTGGCCTGCCCTGGCTGTCAGCAGGCCTCCATCAGCTGTCAGCAGGCCTTCCTCACTGAGCTCCATCCTTTCTAGTTTTTGTTCTAAAGTGAGAGATAATGCGGTTCTTTCTTTCACTTGAGCACATAGGGGCCACTGCAGGGTTATTAATTGGCCTCATGTCAGTATTGCTGCGTCTCAGGGAATAGGGAGGCCCGAGGGGCGGGCGAGAGATTTGGGGGCACTAGCAGTGGAGCAGTCGGGATGCACACAGCACGGGCTGAAGAGACTCACTGTGTGACATGAGTCTCACTGTGTGACACAGGTGAGGTTTGTGGCAGCCCTAAATCATTACAGTAGTAACAGCGAAGAGGATTAGTCAGACATCACCATAATGAATATGATGATTCTGGAAGAGTTTGAAATAGTGCAGGCATCACCAGACTGTGACACAGAGACACGAAGTGAGCCGCTGCTGTTGGGGAAGGGGCGCTGATAAGCTCGCCCGACACAGGCTGCCGCAGAGCTTCCCCTCGCGAGCAGTGCCGCTCCTGCGAAGCACGGCCGGACGAGCTGCCTCTGCGTTTGTCCTGCTCCGTCCGACCCACTTTAAAACCGGATCATCCCTTTTTCTGTCTGCAGCCCCTGACCTAGCTAAGACCGCCGTCTGTTGTCTGGACCACTCGGAGGGACTGGGGATGAGTGGGTGGGGGCAGTTTGGAAGAAGAGGTGCTGGGTTAGGGTCCATCGTGTTGCTGGTGAAATGCCTC
>PVKM010008003.1:0-40052 GCA_004027735.1 Carollia perspicillata | reverse complement strand
CCCTGTCTATTTTCTCCCCACCGTCTATGCTACTTATTCTCTGTACCTTCTCCCCATCTTCTCCTCCCACTCCCCTGTTGCTAACCTTCCACATGATCTCCATTTCTGTAGCTCCACTTCTGTTTTAGGTGTCCGCTTAGTCTGCTTTTGTTTTAGGTGTGGATGTTAATAACTGTGAGTTTGCTGTCCATTTACTGTTCCTATTTTTTATCTTCTTTTTCTTAGATAAGTCCCTTTAAAATTTCATATAGTAAGGGCTTGGTGATGATAAACTCCTTGAGCTTGACCTTATCTGAGAAGCACTTTATCTGCCCTTCCATTTTAAGTGAAAGCTTTGCTGGATAGAGCAGTCTTGGATGCAGGTCCTTGCCTTTCATAACTTGGAATACTTCTTTCCAGCCCCTTCTTACCTGCAAGGTCTTTGGAAAAATCAGCTGACAGTCTGATGGGAACTCCTCTGTAGGTAACTGTCCCCTTATCTCTTGCTGCTTCTAGAATTCTCTCCTTCATTTTAATCTTGGCTAATGTAATTATGATGTGCCTTGGTGTGTTCCTCCTTGGGTCCAACTTCTTTGGGACTCTCTGAGCTTCCTGGACTTCCTGAAAGTCTATTTCCTTTGCCAGATTGGGGAAGTTCTCCTTCATTATTCATTCAAATAAGTTTTCCACTTGCTGCTCTTCCTCTTCCCCTTCTGGTACCCCTATAATTCGGATGTTGGAATGTTTAAAGATGTCCTGGAGGTTCCTAAGCCTCTCTTCATTTTTTTGATTCTTGTCTCTTCATTATTTTCTGTTTGTTTTTTTCTTTCTTCCTTCTGGTCCACTCCATTGATTTGAGTCCTAGTTTTCTTCCCATCACTATTTTCCTTCATTTCACTTATCAGCGCCTTCATTTGTGCATCTAGTTTGTGACCAAAATCAACCAGTTCTGTGAGCATCCTGATCACCAGTGTTTCGAACTGTGCATCTGATAGGTTGGCTATCTCTTGGTCACTTAAAAGTATTGGCTCTGGTTTTCTGAGCTGTTCTGTTTGGGTCATTTTTGGTCAGGTGGTGCCTGTTACATACAGGTGGCGGAGCTTTAGGTGTTTACCAGGGCAGGGCAAACTGGTCGCTGGGTTGTGATGCTATCTGTGGGGGCAGAGTCAGAGAGGGAACAATGGCGCCTGTTCCACGCTCTCTTGGATTTGCGTCCCCTCTGCTGTCTAACACACAGGTACTGGGCCCCCCTGGCGCTGGTTCCTAGGTGGGCAGGCCTATGCATGCTCCAGGATCCTGCAAGTCTCTGCAACAACTCCTGTGTTGCTGGGAGTCTCTCCTGCGCCTTTTCAATCGGAGTTTTTAGGCTTTATTTCCTGTAGCTGGGACCCTGGGTTGTGTGGTCCGTCTCACTGCCCACTCTTGCCTAGTTTATCTGCACACGAATGTGTGTCTGTGGTCGGCCAACCGCTCTGTGTGCCCTGCGTGCTCTGCTTGTCTCCTCCCCGCATCTGGGGTCTGAAGGCTCCATGCCAAGTACGCTCCCCGGGGCTTCTGGGTCTGGCAGCCACTGCCTTTTCCTACAGTGTTTCCTCTCCGCCAGCTGCCGACTCCACCCCTCTTACCTGTCTGGTTGAATGGTTGTCGGACTTCCGTAGTTCAATTTTCTGTGTTCTGGTTGTTATTGTTTGTAAATATTTGTTGTCCTTAATCTTGGTTGTGAGAGGAGGTACAGTGTTTCCACCTATGCCTCCATCTTGGCCGGAAGTTGGAGCTGCCTTTTGACCCAGCAATTCCACTGCTAGGATTATTTTCTAAGAACTCTGAAACACCAATCCAAGAGAACCTATGCCCCCAATGTCCATAGCAGCACAATTCATAATAGCCAAATGTTGGAAGTAACCTAGGTGCCCATCAGTAAATGAACGGGTCAAAAAACTCTGGTACATTTACACAATGGAACTCTATGCAGCAGAAAGAAAGGAACTCCTACCCTTTGCAACAGCATGGATGGAACTGGAGAGCATTATGCTAAGCAAAATAAGCCAGGCGTTGAGAGACAAATGCCATATGATCTCACCTTTATCAGGAACCTAAGCAACAAAAGAAACAAGCATAATACAACCAAAGACACTGAAATTGAGAACAGGCTGACAGTGACCAGAGGGGAGAGGGGAGGGAATTTCAGGGGAAAAGGGGAAAGGTTTGCAGGAACAAGTATGAAGTACACATGGACAATAACCGGGGGGTGGGGTGGGGTGTGGAAATGGGAGGGAGGTGGGGAGGGCTGAGATGCAGGTAAAAGGCAGAAAACTGTACTTGAACAATTAAAGTAAAAATGTTAAATGCAGCACAGAAAAAAGGATAGTAACATAAAAAGGAACTCCCTTTAGTCTGTCCACAGATTTCTAAGCAGAAACTCTACAGAGCAGGAGTAGAATGACATACTGAAAGTTTTGAAAGATAAAAATTGCTACCCAACACTTTCAAACAAAGTTATCCATCAGATATGCAGGAGAAATAAAGGTTTTCCCTAACAAAAAGTGAGGGAGTTCACCACCTGTCTCATAAGAAATGTTGAAGGAAGTTCTCCAAACTGAAATGAAGAATATTACAGAATATTATGGTTTGTATTAAAAGGAAGAAATAAACATTCAATCAGAACAGAATGAAGAAATAAGAACTAAAAAAAAGAAAAAAATAGAGAGAGGCTTAGGAACCTCCAGGACTACTTTCAATGTTCTAACATCCGAATCATAGGGGTGCCAGAAGGAGAAGAGGAAGAGCAAGAAATTTAATACTTTTCTGAAAACATGACAAAGGACAACTTCCCTAATCTGGCAAAGGAAATAGACTTCCAGGAAGTTCAGGGTGTCCCAAAACACTTGGACTCAAGGAAGCACACACCAAAGCACATCATAATTTCATTCCCCAACATTAAAGATAAGGAGAGAATCTTAAAAGCAGCAAAGAAAAAGAGACAGTTACCTACAAAGGAGTTCCCATAAGACTATAAGCTGATTTCTCAAAGGAAACTTTGCGGGTATGAAGGGGCTGAAAAGTATTCAAAGTCATGAAAGGCAAGGACCTGCATCCAAGATTGCTCTACCCAGCAAGGCTATCATTTAGAATGGAAGGGCAGATAAAGGTGTCCCAGGTAAGGTCAAGTTAAAGGGGTTCATCATCATCAAGCCCTTACTGTATGAAATGTTAAAAGGACTTATCCAAGAAAAAGATTAAAAATATGAACAGTAAAATGACAACAAACATCAACAACCGAACCTAAAACAAAAACAAAAATGAAGTAAGCAAACTAGAACAGGAACAGATTCATAGAAATGGAGATCACATGGAGGATTATCAGCAGTGGGAGGGGGAGAATGGGTGAAAAGGTATAGGGATTAAGAAGCATAAATGGTAGGTACAAAATAAAGAATAGTATAGGAAATTGAGAAGCCAAAGAACTTACATGTATGACCAATGGACATGAACTAAGTGGGGAAGGATGGTGGGAGGGGGGTTGCAGGGTGTAGGGAAATAAAGGGGGAGAAGTGGGACAACCATAATAGCATAATTAATAAATTTAAAAAAGCCCTGGCTGTGTAGCTCAGTGGATTGAGTGCGGGCCTACTAGCCAAACAACTGCAGTTCAATTCCCAGTCAGGGCACATGCCTGGGTTGCAGGCCAGTTCCCAGCAGGGGATGCCTGAGAGGCAACCATACATTGATATTTCTCTCCCTCTCTCCTTCCCTTCCCCTCTAAAGATAAATAAAATCTTTAAAATAAAGAAACTTTAAAATAAATAAAAAATTTTTAAAAATGCAACTTGAGCTCATACAACTTGAAACCCCCAACAGTCAGATTTTTTAAATAAAGGGGGGCAGAACTTAAGACATTTCCCCAAAGAGAGTATTGAAGTTTTATAACTATACATACCTATGAATATTGGTTGTACAGGTGTTTTTTATGGCCAGGGATATAAAACTTAAAAGACAATGTGTGTGTGTGTGTATATATATATATAGTTAAGCTGAAACTCCTTAGTAGCCTCTTGTGACGTACCTGCTTATCTTTTTTCTCTGTATACTTCAACTTTTATGTACCAATTCTATGTAAACTGCAGATTCTTGCTCCTTGCTTGTGTTCATCTTATTGACCCGACACTGTCCCCCCGTTGTGGCCAATTCCTGTTCTCAAGTGTTCAGGCATCATTTCTCCCTCCAGGAAGTTTTTCCTGATTCATCAGTACCATCTCTGCTGTGCCCCACCTCCCTCTGTGCACCCGTAACAGTGTGGACACACTATTGCCACCGTACTTGCACTGTATTGAAATGAGTATGAGGGACCACCCCCCAAAAAACAGAATTATCTTTTGGAAGGCAGGCCTCTTATAATACAGGCTCCCCCACTAGGTGAGTGTTCTAGGAACCTGTCTGTATCACTGTAGTAGCTGGTGTTGTTGTCAGAGGAAGCATTTGGCTTCTGGAATTTTTTTTGAAGACCCAACAGCATTTGCCCATGTCATAATAGATGATTTATGAACTCACCTGCCTACATCACACTGAGCATTCAGCAGTTTTTGACCAAAAGTGGCATGACCCCTTCGTGCTCCACTATCCCTACTCACCTGATGTCTCCCCAATCAACTTTTTAGTTTCCCCGCATGAAAAAAGTCCTCAGAGAAATGTTTTGCTGAGGTATATGAGGTGAAACAAAAAAAATGGCAGAACCACTAAAAGGCATCAAAAATTGATGAATTCAAAAACTGTTTGAGCAGTAGAAAAAAAGTCTTGATAGGTGTATTGCATCAAATCAAGACTACTACGAAGGTGACTTAAGTTTACACATGTAAGAATACACAAACAGGAGTGGATGAATGACATGATTCTCTGCACTAATCCCTCAAGCCAGCTGAAGTGTATTTCCTTGTTTTCAACTTTCACTTGAGTGTATCAAAAGCTAGTGTGGGTATTTCTGTTTGACTTCTGGGGGGTGGGGTGGGCTGTATCAACATCAAACCACTTTTCTAATTAGAATGTGGAGCCAGTACAATGCAAGCAAGGGCTATGCAATTTAATGACCTAAAATTCAAACATAAAGGTAACAAAAGTTTTAATATTTAAAGAGGTGGCTGAAACACAAGAAATATTTTCCCTTGCACAGAGCAGTGATTCCCTGGGTCTAAGGACTCACTGTTATGAATTTGATGAAGACACAAACCTGCTCATCAGGAAATTGTACATGCAAGCAAAAATATACATACAATTGGGGAGATTCCCAAATGTCCCCAAATCTAAAGACCCTAAAGTAAGAACTCTGTTTAAAACTAATAAGCCTTAGTGCCCAGATAGCCACTACAATTCAAGCTGGTTATCTAGATAAAATCCTAGAATCCTGTTTCAATCCCAGAGGCGTCATTAAAAAGAATCTCTTTAATATGTGGTTAATGTGTTCCTTAGTACTCTTATCTTATATACGAGGAGATAATTCAATTTTCTTGGGCTTAATTTCCATGTAAGCATGAGAAAGGCAAGTAAATTATGTACTAAAGACCATATATTCTTATTATTTCTCATAATATTAATTTCCTATTTAGAAATGCATTTTTTGAAGAAATTATAACAAACAAAGCCTTTATTAACAGGCTGTTAAGGAAAATTTCAGTGTTTCCTTAAAAAAAGCTGCTTTATTGACTTAAGTGGCAAATTTATAAAAAGTTAACATGTTTTAATATATTCAAAATTGGTTTACATTATTAACATAATGACAATTGCAGTGTACAGTTAAGCTTGCACTCATACTGTACACCAATAAAAGTAAATATCGAAAGGGTTCTTCGTAAAGTCTAAAGCCCATAATGCTTTTAACGGAATAGCATGATTAGACACGTACCACATAAAAACAACAAATGCATGTTTTACAACACCTTCCCTTTCTCACTTGATTCCAAAACCTCATTTACTTCATTAACAATTTGTTTATCCTTTAAAATATTCTTTTATAATCTTCACAGTTAATTGACTTGAAAGCGTGGGTCTTCCAAAAAACTTTAACAGTGGATTAAAAATCAATACCAGTGTATTCAATATGGATTGATGTTTGAAATGTCAAAAAGCAAAACAAAACAATTTTCTTAAATATGTATAAATATTTAAATATAGAAAAACTCCATCAAAAGTCAAAACAAAGTATATTTAATGGTTATAGTAGAAACTAGAAAGGCAATTCATGCCACGGGAAGATTTAAAAATGAGACTTTTCAAGCAAACATTGCGTATGGGACAGCCTCACATTTTGATAATTTAAACCTAATTTCACTTAGACATATAAAGAACTATTTCCAAAAAATCACACCCACAAGTAAAAAACTGGTAATTTGTTTACAAAGCACAGTATTTCAGTACAGCAAATTCATCTCAAAGAAACAGAGTATGTGTGGCTTCTTTGCTTTTAAAACTCCCCCGATTTCCATTTAGATGGTTTAGCATTTCGTCGTGATGGATAACACAAGAATGTGTAATGTATAAAGTGTGGACCCCTTAACACCTACTAATTCCAACGTAAGAGGACGAGACCTGGGAAGTAAATTGTCAACATTGGATTGATGAGGTACACATTATCTGAATAAAATTTATGACCTGGTACCAGTCAGTAATCCCAACTCAAATTGTTGCTTTGTAATGAACTCTGTATGGTTTGCATGTCCTTCAATAACTGAAGATTTTTCCTGCTTTTTTCTCCAGGTCTGAGTTTGGTCAAGTCCTTCTTGCTTGTGGTCCCTGTGGTTCCAGAAGAACGGCTGCTATTTCCTTCCTCATCAAGAGTCTTTTTGGTGGTTCTTACTTCCCTCTTCTGCTTCTCTGTCTTCTGCTTCTCCAGCTACATCAAAGAACCAAGTCAGAGAAAAAGGCGAATTTAATGAAAACACTCGCTGTGACAACCAGTACTTTAAACTCTCGTACTAATTAAAACACAAATAGTATATTCTGGGTTTAATTTTTCGTAAAGACTTCAAAACTCTATTGCACTAGTCATTTACTACTTAGTGCCTAAACGACACAGTGGCAGCCGAACAAGAAAACGGGAGTGAGCACGGCCATCCCGTGCAGTGTCAGGAGCGGAGGCACCGCTGCCGCGGTGCGAGTGAGCAGTCGGGGGTCTGGGGGAAGACCTCACGGAGGAAAAGACCTGCCACGGGAAGTGAGGGGGAGGAGGAAGGCAGGCTGGTCTGAGCAGGTGAGGAAGCACATTCCAGATGGATAAAGAGAATGGTGGTAATGTATTACAGTAATACTATGAAATGGATTTTTATCTGACTTCACGATTATCAGATAGTTCAATTTAAAATAGGGAAACTTTGTTTTTACTGCAGCTGCTGACCGAAATGAAACTGCTGCCGGCATGCTGTGGTTCCATTAGAGCGCACGGTATCAAGTCTAAGACGAGAAACAAACTAGCACATTACTCCTAGAGGAATCGTATTAACTTTTTTGAAAACAAACTTCAAAAAAGTGCTTAAAATCTTAGGTTTTGGAGTTTAAAAGACCCAAGTTGGCATCCTACCTGTGCCATTTAACAGTGTGCTCAGTATGTCCTTGGGCAAGTTACTTAATTTCATTTAGGAAAGGTCTACCTGCTAGAAAACTTAGCTCCAGTTTTCTCATCTGTAAGATGACGTAATCCATGTACTTCACAAGCCTTCCATGACAAATAAATGGGACAACATATTCAAAGCCCTCTGCACCGTGCCCACTCCACAGCAGCCTCGTAACAAACGTCGGCCAAACCTGTTCTGCTGTCAGCCTTCTCCATGGCAGTCGGTGGTTACTCGCCACCCTCTCCCTCCACATGAGATCCAGAGGCCAACCTACCTTGACATCTCTACTTTCAAAACACACATCTCAAATCTGTCTGCTTCACTGACGACCTCTGCTGGAGGCAGGGTTAATGGTCTCACTGGTCTCTTGGCCTCTACGCACCATCCCCATGACCCTCTCGCAGTCATCGTAATCTCTGACATACAGGAATCATTACATTTCTCTCCAGATGGAAACTCTGGAGTGTGGCTTCCTACTGCACTTAGTAGATAACTAAATAGATGGTTGTTTTACTAATTTAATGTAACTAGAAACAACTGACTTATTCCTTTAGAAATGAGAATTTCTAGGTGCTTTAAAAAAAACCTGGGCCCTGGCTGGTGTAGCTCAGTGGATTGAGTGCGGGCTGCGACCAAACAACCACGGTTCGATTCCCAGTCAGGGCACATGCCTGGGTTGCAGGCCAGTTCCCAGCAGGGGATGCAGGAGAGGCAACCATACACTGATATTTCTCTCTCTCTCTCTCTCCCCTTCCCTTCCCTTCTAAAAATAAATAAATAAAATCTAAAAAAATAAAATAAAATAGATTTAAAAAAAAGTTAAAAAAAAAAAAAAAAAACCCAAACCTGGGTTAACTTAGAACCATTTATATTCATCACAGAAATTAAAAGTTTGTTCATGTCAAGATCAGAATATGAAACATGTTCAGTATTTAAAAGATGTATTTTAGATTATGAAAATCTATTCTGAGAGACCGCAAGACAGTGTCTTTTTTCCCAGCCAACTTAACACCAATTCTTAATAATAAATCGAATTAACAAATGTCTACAGTACAAAAAAACTTGCGCCCTATCTATGATACATTCACAATGTCATCAATTACTACATTTGAAGACAGGGCTGTTTGTTTTCCTTTTTAATTGTTAGAAATGAGTAAAGGGAACCTGAGTTACCTGGGCTTGATATTTTCGAACTTTAGTTATTTGATTGGCTTTTGCCTCCATTCTTCCCACTAAGGCCTCCAGTTCGCACTCTAAATTGTCTTTCAGTTCAGCAGTTGGTGATTCTTGGATAAGTCTTGCAAGCTGCTGGTGATCGCTACATGAACACAAAAGCAGGGCTTGGTTAAGTTCCCTGTGTTTTCATGGTTAGGTCCACACATGCCACTCACACCATGGGACCACTCCTCTCTGCATTAAAAAAGTCTCCATTTTTTTAACAGAGTAATACATTTATAAATTACCAGTGATAATAAGAGTTGCATTTGCTGAAGTCCTAATAAGTTGCTCAGTGGTTGGTGCAATGACTGTGGCTCCACCAATATTTGTTGAACAAACAAAAGATATGACTAGTGAAGTCATCAAAGTTAAAACAAGATTTTACAATTAAAAGTAATTAAAAAATAAAAAATCTAAACTCACAAGCTCATTTGCCCAAATTCATCTTGTAAAGTCTGTAAGACATCTGACAACTCTTCATTAATGCTGCTAGTCGAGGGAGGCGCTGCTGATGAATTCTTACTTTTCCCACTTCGTGAAGACGCTTGCTTTGCCAGAGGAACACTGTTGACGACTCGGTCATTGCACAAGACTTTACTGTGCTGCTTCATCAGATGCAAGACATGCTGAACATTGGCTACCACGGCATGACTAGGACTGGTGGACTGAAGAAAAATGAAGAGAAGTAATTCGAAGCCATCTTTTTTACTCCCTAACCTTGGTCAAAAAGAGCTCCCACCTCCCCTCCAAAAGCCTAGGATATGTCTTCTAGTTTAGTTAAATCAATAACCAAATCTTATGGATTTAACATTTGAAATATCTCCTGTCCTTTTATTCTCCACCCTACCATCAATTCACTTGGCTTATGCACCCACCTCTTAGCCGTTGGAAGAATATCCTAACTGGTCTCTTTGTTCCCAGCCTCTCCAGTCTCTAACTCCGCAGTACTACCAGCTACCCTAAAATATTATTCTGATCACGTTCTCCTATTTGAAGTCATCGGATGTTAAGCCCACTCGTCCAAACTCAATATAAAAATAAGGTCCTGCATCAACTGAGCTGCAATTTATACTTCCTAGCCTCACGTTCCATCTCCTCATTTCTCTCCACTATTTGAATAAACTATATTTGTACATGCCATTTTCTTTTGTGTGACATTTTTATATCATTCTTTAAAACCCAGTTCAAATATGTCATTTGAAAGACTTCCTTAAAACCTCCAGGTAATTAATTCGCCCAACTCAGATCACTGCTGGCCTTTGGTGCTATCACAGCGCTCATCGCCCTACACTGTACTTACGTCTGTTTCCCCTGTTAAACAGCGTCTGTACTTCCAGGTGATAGGGGTTGCTATTGCATTCACTTCCCCATCCTCAAATAGTAGAAAGCACTAAGGTCATGGTTGTCACATAATCAACACAAAAAACCTGGTAGTTTTCCCTAAATTTTTGTTTTGAACACTAGAAAGTAATTTTAACATGCTATTTCAACTCACAAATTGATGGATGAGCTGACCTGGCTCCAAAAGAATAATCCAGATAACTTATTTAAAAACAGCTTATTAGGCTGCACGCCAAACTCAATCCGTGTGGGGTAATGGACTGGAAATACTTATTTTTAAGACTGCCAAGTTGACTCTGAGGTTTGGAAACCATTGTGCTACGCTAAATACATGTTCTTTTCTAATCCTAGTTTCTATTGTTAGGTAGTAAGTTGATTTTGGCAATTTACACAAAGAGGGATACATCATATCCAAGTGAAGCTTATTCTGGGAATGCAAAGCTAATTCAAAATTCAACAATCAATCAATGTAATCCAGTACCTCAACAGGATAAAAAATGTATAACCATATCATTTGATGAAGCATTTGAGAAAATCCAATACCCCTTCTGGGCATTAACACTGAGGAAAGTATGAACAGAGGGAAATCTCCTCAAGTTGGTACAGAGCACTGACAAAGAAACTATACCTAATACCACACTTACTGGTGAAAGACCAAATGCTTTCCCCTTAACATCAGAAAAAAAGGCAAGAATGTCTATTCTCATCACTCTTACACAACATAATACTGGAAATCCTAGTGCAGTAAGGCAAGAAAAGGAAATAAAAGGCATACAAATTAAAAAGGAAGAATTTAAACTGTCCCTATTTTGAGATGACACGATTCTCTACATAGAGAATCTTAAGTAATCCAAAAAATAATTCCCGGGATTAATAATTCAGCAAGGTAACAGAATGTAAGACCGACACACAAAAACCAAATATACTAGCAATGACCACGTAGAAACAGAAATTAAAACCAAATACAATTTATAAACACCCCCCCCAAATTGAGTATAAAGCATAAAGCTAATAAAACATATGGAACTATTCTGTCAACAACCGTACAACACTAAATAAAAGAAATCAAAGACCTAAATAAATGATAGGCATACTGTACACATGGGCTGGAAGATTCATCAAGAATGCGGAATCTCCCCAAACTGATCTACACATGTAATAGAATTCCTATTACAATCCAGTAAGATTTCTTCTCAAGATAGAGACAAGTTTATTTTAAAATTCGTATGGGGTAGCAAAGGAACTAGAAAAGCTAACACAACTTTGAAAAAAAAAAAAAAAAGATAGGACTGATCACTTTCTCTCACGTTAAGACTTACTGCAAAAACTACGGTAATCCAGATAGTGTATGCTGGCAAAGAGGTAAACACATGTATCAAACAGAATCAAAAATAAATCTTGACCCAACAGCTTCCTATTACATATAAAAATCATTTCAAGTGGATCACAGATTTAAATATAAAATACAAAACTATCAAACACAGATGGAAACATCAGTGAAAATCTATAAACATAGGCCTCGGAAAAGAGTTCTTAGACATGACACCAAATGCATGATCCATAAAAGCAAAAATATAATTAATTACACTTTGTCTACTACTGGGAGAATATATTTGCAAACCACATAACTTAAACATGCCTTGTAATTTATATATATTTTATATATACATACATATATATACACACACACATATATACATATCCCTGAAAACCTAACAGTAAAAAAGAAAACCCAATTAAAAAGGGCAAAATATATAAATAGACATTTTGCTAAATATATGGGTAGCACATAAGCGCATAAAGAAATGTTCAAACATCATCAGTCATTAGGGTAATACAAATCAAAATCACAGTGAGGTCTCGCAAAATACTAATTCGAATAGCTGAAATAAAACGTGATAACACCAATACTAAATGGTGAGAAAAACTGATCTTTCACACACTGCTACTAGGAATGTAAAACGATAGAGCTACTTAAAAAGAGTTGGACAGTTTCTTTAAAAACTAAATATACACTTACCATACAATCCAACAGTCAAAATCCTGAATATTTATCCCAGAGAAATAAAATATATGCCCACACAAAACCCTGTACATGAATGTTCATACTGGCTTTATTTGGAAACGCCAAAAACTGGAAACCACCCAAATGTCCTTCAATGGGTGAATGGGTAAACAAACTGTGGTGTGTCCATACTATGGAATACTGCTTGGCAACAGAAGAACTATGAACACATAATAATTCGATGGATCTGAAGGGAATTATGCTGAGTGAAAAAGTCAATTTCAAAACACCCCATTAACTGTACGCTCCCATTATGTAACATTTGGAAATGACAAAATTGTACCTATGATATGGTGGGGGCTACACAAATATACATGATAAAACTGCAATGACCTGTGTTTGCATATTTACACACACACAGGAGCACATGTAAAACTACAGAAACCTGAAAGGTCTGTGCATTGTACTGATGTTACTCTCCTGGCTTTGACACTGTACTTCAGTTAGGTACCATGTCACTATTGGGGTAAGGGGGATGAATGGTAAATGGGACCATTTTATATATATTTTTTGCAATGTCCTATGAATTTATAATCATTTCAAAATAAAAAGTTAATCCATGTTTTATGAAGACAATTTAAATTCAGCTACAATCTAATGGTTTAGAAATGGTAACTCCTCTTGCAAGTTACAATGTTATCAATACAACCTTGATTACCAGGATACAAATTCATGTATTATTCATAACTTTAACACTGACATACGTGTGAAAATGGCAAATCATACTACAGCACTCATCACCTGTAATATGTATTCATCATACTAATTGTTTATATACATACTCTCAAGCAGTACACAGTTTTTGAAAATTGTTTTCCTGTTATTTTTCTGATTGCTACTTATTAATATAAATTTATGTCTGTTGAATCTAGTAGTAAAACATTGGGGCTCATATTTTGTCTTTTTAATTTCATTCATCTTGTAATTCATTTTTGTTGCATTTTACAAAAGTATTATTCTATGACAACATATTATTAAAAAATAAAAATTGGTCCTTCACTACAGTTTGAGAAACACTCAGCTAGGTGGCAGCACATTCTCAGTTGTCTGATTAATATTTCCCAAAGAATACAAATAACTTCAAAACGAGAGCTCAGATTAGAAAGCTCTGTCTTTGAACCTGTCTTGTTCAATCTTTGTATTAATGACATTAATGAGAATTATCAAAGATAGGCAATTAAATTTGGGAATAATATAAATACAAGGGAAGACCGAACTCGATGCTAATCTAATGTGAGATTGGGTGAATCTATGCCTATAGAGTTTCATTTCATTAAAAAGTCCGCATAAAAAAATCAATTCCGCAAGTACAGAACCCAGAGAGGCTGATGCAAAGCTTCAGTAACAGATCTGTAATTTCAGTTGACTACAGCAGTGATGAGTGAAAAGGGTGATGTGGCTTCCCCCATAACATACATGATACTAGGCTGAGTTAACGGACTGTCCCGAACATGACACAGACTACTCTGTGCTAGTCACACCACATTTAGAAGGCTATATTCAACTTTGGAAGAAAAAGAGTGATGAGACAATAAACAACTCATAAAGCACATCTTATAATTAAGAGCTGAGGACAATGTCATCTTTACTTATAAGCTATTACAGAGTAAAAAGGTGAAATTAAAGATAAAGCGATCCTTAAAATTTTTTAAATTTTACAATAGTCATGGGTTCATTTATGTCTCTTGTGAATCTCTAAGAGTAGAAAAAGACTGATGAATAGAATTTATACAATGATGGATTTGAACTCACTTAAGAACCTTCAAATAAAGCTGTCTACAAATATGATGAGATGTTTGAGGTATAATTATGTCTCATGAGTAGGCAGATTTGAAAAGAATATGCAATCATTGTTCCGGATGTTTACATAATGAAGAGAATGGACAGGGAAGTATGTAGTGCGTCTCTAACCAAACTGAACGTTAAACTGGGACTAGGAAACAGTCAAAAATATTTTCTAGACCTCCCATCCAGAATATTCAGATGTAGTAGGATTGTAATCTGCTTTTTCAAATGCATACTCAGTGATCCTGATGCAACTGGTCATTGTTTGAGAAACCTGTATTTCCAACCTAAAGAAAAGATTCTATGGTGACAAAAGAATCCAGGCGGGAGGAAAAGATCAAGAAATAACACAGGTCAAAAGATAGTCTGCAGTCCAACAGGGGAGTGAGTGGAGGGTAAGGGAAGTGCTGAGCCAACAGCAATGCTTTATTTCAAGTGCTCTGTGCCTCACACATCTGGCAAAGGGCAAGTGGAAAACCCAAGAAATAGTCTATTCCCGAAGCTTTCAGTGAGCATTCGATGGGGGGCGGGGGGATTAAAATTAAATAAATATGGCAAGTAAAGTTAAAATTTACTCCCAAGGCCTCTTAAACTCACAATCTAGTTGGGTGTTCAAGGCATCTATATGTGAAATGAACAATACAAGCAGTTAATCAAAAAGTGGTATAAACTAACATAGTGCTAAGCACTTAGAAATTTCTCAGTACTTGCTGATATTTGACAAAATTATCACCTCTACATTTAAGCACTAAAAGAACATAAGATTCAAGTTCATGTGTAAGTGCCTCTTGGAGAATGAGTCTTATGAGTAATATGAAAGTGGATAACAGAATGTGATTTGTATTTATTTAAATATATCTAAATATAAATCAATAGGATTGATACTAAACATTAAATGCTACAAACATACTGTTTCTTATTCCCTTGACCCTTCTCTGCAACCACATCTTCTTCAAACCAGTCTCTATTTTGTTAGTAAATTCCCTTCCACAAATACTTTATCTGCTTAAAAGCGTCCCCGTAGTCTCCCCTCCCTGCTCCCCCCATCCCATAAAACTTTTTTCCATCTCATTCTCCCGTCACTATGATCCACAATGATAAAGGAACAGAAAATGTTTTCACCATTTACAAGTAAGTATACACACAAATGAGTACATTTAATGCAAAGATCTAAATTATACCCCCCCAAAAAAAATCCAGAGTTCAATCAACTCACCTTTCCAGCTACAAATGGCATATCACCCAAGCATAATCTATAATGTGGTTGTGCAGCAAAATAATTCCTAGAACCTTTCTGAGAGGAAAAAAAAACAATTTTACTCACATGACAATAAAAGCTAACTATACATGACTAACCTGAATCTGCAGCTTATGCTGGTCTACTACTTGCCTCATCAATATTGGCATTATGGTCTCAAGATCCTAATACTTGTCAACAAGCATCCTAGCCTAGGAAAGAAAAAACGGTACCTGACAAAATAGCAGTTACAGTCTAGTGCTGTGTGCATAAAACATTTTAAGAGCAAGGCAGTTTATGCAATACTGAATATTAACAACCAACATTTACACAGTGTTTTATAATGCTAAAATGCTTTCATTATATTACCTCACTATCAGGATAAAACTGGGAAATAGTTACTACTTATCTCCATTTTCCCAATGAAGACACTGAGAATGAAGAAGACTTAATGTGCTCATCCAAGGTGGTAGTACCACATGGTTAATGAGTGTTTTCATACAAATTACACCCAACAATAATCAGTACTTTGTCTTACTGGTTGTTTTCATACCTTTTCTGGTGGTTTTGACTTCTTTTTTTTAATTTTTCTTGCACTGGGAACACAGGAAGTTGCCTTATCTTCCAACATAAGTCTATTTGTTTCTAGACCTGTCTGCAACTAGAAAAAAATATGAGAGCCTTTAGTTAATGCTGTAGAAATTAAAGCTCTGATTTGAGATTTGTCATTTAAAAGCCTGTAAAACCTACACTTAGTCAGTAAAATCTGACTAGGAAATACACCCTAGCTGTATAACCACATCTTCAACCAATCTGTTAATACCTGTCAAACATTTTAAATCAATAACCAATATCTCAATTTAACTTGAAGTGCAGTGTTACAATTTGTCCTATTTTAGCCTAATTATTTGTAGTTGCTCCATAAATTGTAGCTAATGAGTTAAATGCACTAAATCTACCTGCAAACTTATGCTTCGCTATTTTCTTCCCTTTGCACAGAGAATCTACAACACTGCCAGACGCAAAAGCAGCTTGAGAGCAAAACACATTTCTTCCTCTTTTAAAACTCATACACTTAAAAGATAAGAAAAAAGACTGAAAATTTATGTCCAAAAGAACTGGAAGGTATGTCAGCAAATGTCAAGCCCCTTAATCCAGAAGCTTAGTAACTACATTAAAAATAATCTCTGTCTACATGGTAGAAATTCCACAAGCAATTACTGAGGATTTCAAATAAGGGCTTCTGTTTTCTCTAAACCAACTTACAACTTTACTTAAAAAAATTAATACACACATACACATTTACAAGTTTATTAGTCTAGAATGTGGTTTTCAAACCTGCCTATGCATCAAAATCGTCTGAAGATTATGAGAAAAAGTCAGATTGCTCCTCTCCAAATCTCATGATTTTGAACCTTCCAGGTTTGGAAAATTTGTATTTAAAGGTATTTTAAAGTTCCTCGGGAAATTAAGATGGAGTCAAAACAAACATTTAGAACCAATGGATTTATTATAAGAAATAATGAGCCCTGACCAGCGTGGCTCAGTTGGCTGGGCATCATCCTGCAAACTGAAAGGTCGCTTGTTTGATTCCTGGTTAGGGCACTTGCCTGGGTTGTGGGTTCGACCTCTAGTTAGATCATGTATGAAAGGCAACCAAATTGACGTTTCTCACATGGATGTTTCTTTTGCTCTCTTTCTGCCTCCCTTCCCCTCTCTCTAAAAATAAATAAATAAAATCCAAAAATACCCCCCAAAACTGAGATCATTACTAATACTTCCCTCAATGACTGAATTCTCTGGGGAAAGGCTCTATTCAGTGACAAAAGAAAAAAGAATCTTCATTCTCAGGAGCATCTAAATTCCCACACATTTAACAATGTTTATAAACAGTAAACTGGTTAAATATAATTCAATGAACGTGGCATCACTATTTTAGAAGACGTAAAAAGCCAATGAGTGTGAACAGTATACAAAAGAACAATTTTTTTCCAATAATTTAACTTCCAGCTTTTTAGTTCTTTCTGGAAGCTGTCATATATTTGTGTGGCAGAGTTTTAACATTTTAAAGTGCTCTAATTAGGAGTTCCGGCCAAGATAGAGGCGTAAGTAGAAACCCTTTGCTTCCTTGCATAACCAAAAGGAGGATAACAATCAACCTAAAATCAATAAACAACCAAAAGTACCAGAAAATCAAACTGCATGGAACTCAGACAACCAAGGAGTTAAAGAAAAAAATCAATGAGAACCACACCAGTAAGGCAGCAGACCATGCGGGAGGACTCAGAAAAACCTTGGTGAGCCCCGGGAGACCTTGGGGGTGGGGCTGGCTCTGGCAGGGCTGGCTCTGGTTAAGCCTGCAAAGGGAGGGGCTGACTGAAGGCGAAACTGAGTCTCAGAGGTGGCAGTGGACTGTGGAGGGGGTTGCCGGGGTGGGAGATACTCCCAGTCTCACCAGAGAGAATCGACTGAAAAGTGCGCTAGAGATAAGCAGGCAGGCTGCATTGTTCCCTCTCTGGCACCTCCCCCACAAGCAGCTCTGAGGTCAAAGAGGGTTGCCCTGCCTGGGTGAATACCTAAGGCCCTGCGCACTTACAACTTATCAGCTATGCTAAGACAAAGAAATATGGCCCAAATGAAACAACAGAGCAAAACTCCAGAGAAAGAGCTAAGCGATGAGATCACCAACCTACCTGATGGAGAATTTAAAGGTCTCGTAATCAAAATGCTCACAGAGGTGATTGAGTTTGGTTGAAAAATGAAAGAACAAATGAAGGATACCCAAAATGAAATAAAGCAAAAGTGAACAGGAAGGAAGAAACCAGGACTCAAACCAACAATCTGGAACAAAAGAAGAAATAAACATCCATCTGGAACAATATAAAGAAACAAGAATTTTAAAAAGTGAAGAGTCTTACAAACCTCTGGGACAACCTGAAACATTCCAATATCCAAATATAGGGTTGCCAGAAGGAGAACAGCAGCAGCAAGAAATTGAAAACATATTTGAACAAATAATGAAGGAAAACTTTCCCAATCTGGCAAAGGAAATAGACTTCCAGAAAGTCCAGGAAGCCCAGAGAGTCCCAAAGAAGTTGGACCCAAAGAGGAACGCACCAAGGTACATCATCAAGTTACCCAAGATTAAATATAGAGAGAGAATTCTAAAAGAAGCAAGAGGAAAGGAGACAGTTACCTGCAAGGGATTTCCCATTAGACTATCAACTGATTTTTCAAAAGAAACCTTGTGGACAAGAAGGGGCTGGAAAGAATTTTTTGAAGTCATGAAAGGCCAGATAAAGTGCTTCTCAGATAAGGTCAAGTTAAAGGAGTTCATCATCACCAAGCCCTTATTATATGAAATGTTAAAGGGACTTATCTAAGAAATTGAAGATAAAAAATACAAACAGTAAAATAACAACAAATTCACAATTATCAACAAATGAACCTAAAAGAAAAGAAAAACGACAACAAAAACTAAGCAAACAACCAGAACAGGAACAGAATCAGATAAATGGGCACCACACAGAGGGATTTCAGTGGGGAGGGGGGAGGGAGGAATGCGGGGGAAAGTACGTGGTGGAAGCATAATTAGTCAGCATAAAATAGACAGGGAGAGATTAAAAAAATGGTATAGGAAACACAAGACTCAAAGAACTTATGTGTACAACCCATAGACATGAACTAAGGCTGGGGGGAATGCTGGAGGGCTGGTGGGGCAGGGCAGGGATGGGTAAAGAAGGAAAAATTGGGGAAACTGTAACAGCATAATCAAGAAAAAATACTTAAAAAAAATAAAGTGCTTTAGTTATCTTTTTCTCTTGTTTGATCTAACATTAAGAAGGTATAAAATGAAGATCAGTTTATCACTGGTAAAATTCAAGCCCTGAATGGTTAAATACCTTGGTTAAGGCTATACAAATTAGGGTGACCTAGACTCGGAACCACTTACCATGATGCCTGGCCATTATTCTTTCACTACAATAGTTTCACTATAAGAATGCAAAACCTTTACTGATATTTCATTATCAGTAATAACTGATTTGGTCCCTACTCTTATGCCTGCTAAAAAGCAAAAATACCATAAAATAATTTTTCAAATTAATAAAATAATGAACTTGTTCAGCTTTGTATTGCATGTACAATGGGACTCACCACGACACATATATATATACAGCAAGCGCAACCCGTGATTCACGTTACAAGTGAGGAAATGTAGATACAGTAAGTGGCCCACCTTAAAGTGAAATTGGCAGAGAAACCAAGTAATTTCAAAATTTATTGGCAGTCAAAAATAAAGCCACATGACTATACAACTCAGAAAACACACTGAGGGGAAAAACATACAAATCGACCAAAAGGCAAATATTTGAGAAAAATATATCAGCTTTAGTAGAAAGAAAATATGCTAAGTCAGTGAATTCTGGGAATCATGAAAAGGAAGACAAGGCAAGAAAGATGAGATTAATAGAATGGTTATAGTCCTGTGAGCACACTCGTGAAATGATCCCAGGCACCTGGTCACAGCCTGAACTACAAAGCTTCCATTCCCAATTGTTTTCGAATCAGGTCCTGCTTCTTGTGTTAATATTATAACAAGAAAAGATAGATGCAAATGCTATACATGTAAAAAAAGGACTGGAATTGGGAGGGCAATATATGGGAGACATTTGAATAAATAAGATCCTAAGGCGAGAGAGTCAACAGTTATAAACATTAAGTTTTTTTATTCAGCCTGTACGTAAGACTTACTGGGTACAGAAGTGTTGCTGCTGCTTCTAGAAATATAGTTCTAGTTTTTGTATATAAAAATGTTTTGGGGAATCCACAGTGCCTTACCCATTCTACCTAGTGGCCATTGACTAGGAGAGAAATCTAAGACTAGTGAGCAAACTCATTTTCTAATATGGTAGCTTTGGTGAATTAGTACATCAATAGCTATTGAGGCAGTCCATTACCTCAACTTCTGTTTTGGTGTCTTGAGGCTACCAAGGAAAAGAAAGGACCTATAAGTAGGATATTGAACGATGGCTTTCAAGTATTTCTAATAGTGGCCCATGTGAAAAGTTTTACATAATTATGTATTATTACATTATGTATATAGTCTGATATTTAGTCTATTATTTTTTAAAAAAATACTGATTGTATTCTGAAAAACTCTAAAGAAATGTCGAATTTTTACTCTGTAGAAATGCTTATAATTTTCCATATTTAGGCTATATATCTAAGAATTTATATAATAGACCATTCCAAAATATAAATAACCTAAGAAGCCCACAGTCAGTCATCTATTCATATAGAGAGCAGTACAATATATGAGGAGCCTAACTGTTCACATTTCAATGTACCTCAGCTGCTTTAGCCTGCATACGTTTTCTTTCCTTTTCTTCTTCACGAAGTTTTGCTTCCAACTCTTGCATTTTTTTCTAGTGAAAAAAACATTTAAAGTGGTTAATGGTGAAAAAGTCTTATTGTCTATTAGTAAAATTTTAGTACAGCAACAGAGGAATATGAGTACATATTTAGCATAGTAAATACAAGATGTTAGTTCATTCTGGTAATAGCTCTCAGTCTGCCAGTATCCCTGACACTCCCTTGTGATTCATTATTAGTCATCTGCAAGGTAGTTGTTGGTTCAACAGAATTATGGGTAAAATCTATGGCCAAAGAACCCAGCTCTGAGTGAAGGCACTCAGGTTAGATGGAAGCTAAATGTGAAACATTAGTGTCACTTGAATTAAATACTTCCCAAAAGAATCAATGAAAACTAAACTTAGGTCACAGAACAACTTAACCAAGTGATACAAGCCTTAGGAATACTCAAGAACATTTAATCTTCAAACATTAAGAAAAAACAAAACTCCTTCTCATGTACATCAAGGTTTTAAAATGTGAACATTCTCTCCAAATTACACTTCTCCCTTTAAAAAATTTCTATGTTTCTTTGTTATAAGCTCACCTTCCTATAAATATCTAGTATTATAAAATGACCAATTTTAGCCCTGGCTGGTATAGCACAGTGGATTGAATGCTGACCTGTGAACCAAAGGGTCGCTGGTTTGATTCCCAGTCAGGGCACATGCCTGGGTTGTAGGTCAGGTCCCCAGTAGGGGGTGCATGAGAGGCAACCACACACTGATGTTTCTCTCCCTCTCTTTCTCCCTCCCTTCCCCTCTTCTCTAAAAATAAAGAAATAAGATCTTTAAAAAAAATGATCCATTTTACAAAAGAACTGATATTATATACATTGATGAGTGAAAAGTACATTCACTGACTTCTGCAAGCGCCTGCATTGCGGTAAGTTTGTTATATTCCTGCTCAAGAAGGTCCAATTTTTCAAGTTGGCTCTGAACATGTGTTTGATCGTGTTGTCGCTCTCTTTCTAGGGAAACCTGGTAAATAATATTAAATACAGCATGATAATTTGACAAAACAACAACAAAAAAAACTCTGAAAAACAACGCCAAGTATAACTGAGAATACAATATATGCTATTATTTTCCTAACCTTTCATAAAACTTGAGATACTGTAGAAGAATTCTAGGGGAAAAAAAGATTAAGATGAAAATGCAGGAACATCAATTAATAACAAGTATACTACTGTTCTCACTATATATTATAACATTTGGTTCTATTACAGTGAGACTATCGTTATACTTCAAGATAGCATATTTACTAAACAACAGACTACACACACACAAACACACACACTTTCAATTAGTCTGGTTCTCTTAAATAGTTCATCTTTTTATTAAGACAATAATTATGGTTTTGGTTTCTATTATTTATACTTCCTCTGAATTATATGTGAAACATCTTCCCCCCACCCCCCAGGTTATGATAAAAAATTTAAAAAGACTGTCACCTCTCAGGTTTAAGAACTGACAATCACAGAGTAAACTGTTAAACTTGGTAAGAAGTGGATGTATGCTAAATTTAAGACTATTGGTAAAAAATCAAACCACCAAATACTGTACAACTGAACTAGTAAAGAGTATATATTTTCACATACAAGTCTAGAGCAATAGGTAATATACTATCAGAAATTTGAATTTGACAAAGTAATATAAAGCAAAATTTTTTTCCAGGAATTTGTGTGAACTACTAATTTCCTCCTATCCACCACTGTGGATAGTTTACTGCCCTTAAAAGAATACATTAAGTTAAAAATTGGCAAAAATTATATTTTATCCAGCATTAGAACCACTCCTATTAAGCAAGATATTTAAAATTCACTAAATAAATGGGGCTATAATTCAAAGTAATCTATTATATACAGTCACTCACCACTTAATAACAGGGCTACGTTCTTAGAAATGCATCATTAGGTGATTTCGTCATTGTGCAAACATCACAGAGTGTACTTACATAAACCTAGATGGTATAGCCTACTACAGACCTACACTATATATGGTATAGCCTGTTGCTCTTAGGTTACAAGCCTGTAAAGTATTTTACTACACAAAACAACAAAGTACATCAAACACAAGAGAAAATGATGCAATCGAGAGCAGTGTTAAATATGGGAAGTGCAGGGCTGCTGCGAGCATAACATGACATTTCTGTTTTATTGCAAACTTTCATTTTTCATAAGTAGAAAGAGTATAATCTATAACAATAAAAAGGATAGTACAGTAAATACATAAATCAGTAACAGTTACTTATTATCAATTTCAAGTATAATATACTGTACATAATCCAATGTGACCAGTAATACATTAAAAGTTTGTTTACACCAGCATCACCACTGAGTGACCTGTTGCATTATGGTGTTACAGCAACTACGACATTACTAGGTGATAGAAATTTTTCAACTCCATTAAATTCTTATGGGACCACCATTGTATATACAGTCTATAATTGACCAAAACATTGTGATAAAGCACATGATGTATGTGTCTAACAGGTATTCCTTGGCAAATTTGTAGGTTTGCTTCCATACTTTAAGCAATAAAGCAAATATTCCAATAAAGCAGACCATGTGAATTATTTGGTTTACCACTGCATATAAACATTAGGTCTATACAAAATTGTAGTCTATCAAGCGTACAATAGCACTGTGTATAAAAAAACAATGTATATATAACTTAGCCCTGACTGGTGTGGCTCAGTGGATTGAGCAATGGACTGCGAAGCCAAGGGTCATTGGTTCAATTTCCAGTCAGGGCACATGCCTGGGTTGTGAGTCACATCCCCAGTAGGGGGTGCATGAGAGGCAACCACACACTGATGTTTCTCCCTCCCTTCCCCCTCTCTAAAAATAAATAAAATCTTTTAAAAAAACCCCAATGTGTATAACAAAAAATATTTTATTGCTAAAAAAATGCTAATAATCATCTCAGGGTTCATCAAATTGTACTTCATTTGCTGGTAAGGGGTCTTACCTTCAATTTGAAAAATACCATCTTTGAAACTGAGTAAAAAGAAGTGCAATAAAATGGTGTATGCCTGTATTAGGCATTTTACTATTGTCTTATAAATGCTTTCTAACCTAAAAACTGTAGTGTCCCAATAAAGAGACTTACTCTACTACTATATACAATGTTTTGCATTTCCAAGCATGTGGCAGATGAAATTGAACACTCCCTTCCCCTTCACCTCCTTCCCTACACAATCTATCACATAAAAGTGTTAGGCAAACCACAGCAACAATAAATTATTATGTAATTAAATTTGAAAGCCTAAAAGAAAAATCTCCAGATGCAAGAAAAAGACATAGGAACTCAAAAGCAAGTGAAGGGACATGGAAATGAAATATCGCATGAGGCAGCACTGGAGCCTTGCTATATTAAATACACATGACAAAAAGTCTCAGGCAATGTACCATCTGCATGATGCAAGAACCCCCGGCCACTAAATGAACATAAATCTGGAACAGAATCGCGAAAACCATCAAGCCTGAGCAAAGGCAAGTCAACAACTGCATCCTAAGATTGTTAACACAACTAGTTAAAAGTATGAAATGCCCCAGGGGAAAAGAAATAAAAACCTTGGAAGAATATTAAGTGCACCATAAAAAAATACAAATATACTGGTTTGTTCTTGGGTTTTGGCACAAAAAACAAACAAACAAACAACATCAACAAAAAAACAAATATATATGTGTATGTATTTCCTATAGGAAAAAAACACCATAAAGTGACTCGACATATGCAATGAATGACAGAATTGATATTCTGAAGACATGAGATAATTAAGAAGAAACTGAAAAAAGTTAGAGTATTTAAAAAGACAAAAGGAAGGAATAAAAACTTAAGTTATGGTGCAGTGAAAGTGGACCAAAGATCCAATTGGAAGCAAAAAACATCATCACTAGCCCTGGCTGGTGTAGCTCAGTGGATTGAGCACGGGCCTGTGAAGCAAAAGGTTGCTGGTTCGATTCCCAGTCAGGGCACATGCCTGGGTTGCAGGCCAGGTCCCCAGTAGGGGACACATGAGAGGCAACCACACATTGATGTTTCTCTCCCACTCTTTCTCCTTCCCTTCCCCTCTCTCTAAAAATAAATAAAAAAATATTTAAAAAAATATCATCACTAAAATACACCCAATACTATACTAAAGAGACCTATAATGCACATGAGAATTAGTAAACCATCTTCTCAAATATTGTTGTGTAATTATTCAAATATTTCTTGTAGGGCTAATATCTCTAACTTTTTAAAAAAGATTTTATTTACTTATTTTTAGAGAGAGGGGAAGGGAGGGAGAAACATCAATGTGTGGTTGCCTTTCACGTGGCCCCCACTGGGGACCTGGTCCACAACCCAGGCATGTACCCTGACTGGGAATCAAACCTGTGACACTTTGGTTCACAGCCTGCACTCAAGCCACTGAGCTACACCAGCCAAGGCCTAATATCTCTAACTTTGACAGAAAGCTGGCTGAAGGTACCAAGAACAAAATTTTCATACTGTAGAGCATCTAAGCAAAATGTTAAACACATAGAACTTCAAATTTTGCATATTAAAATTAAGATGCTCAGAAATTATTGTATTTATGAATTCAAAGTCCATATTCATAGGAAAAAGAGGTATTTAAAAACATTACACACACACACGTTGCAGATGTCTTGTCACAAAGGTATACACACAGTTTTTCAAAGCATGGGGATGGGGGCAGGTCCAAGATGGTGGCATAGCAAGACCTTGAACTCAGCTCCTTCCATGAACACACCGAATATCTAGATACACCTATATACAGAGCAACTCCTCTGGAAGAGGCTGACTGAGCAGCTTCTGCCCAACAAACAACAGAGGAACCACACAGAGAAGGGTAGCAGAGACAGAAGAGACGTGACAACACTAAGAATGCATCCCAGACACAGCAACCTACAGGACGGAGGAAGATCACTGAGAGGCCCACACAGATTCGCTTGCCCTGGGACACAGCAAACCAACCAGTGCTTTAAAGGGCACCTAGGCTTTAATGTGAAAGAAATCCATTTATTAACCCTAAAACATCTGCAAAAAGGGTGGGTAACTGCTAGAAGTCTCTCCTATAAGAGGCCACAATTTGGGAGTCCACTTCCCCCTGTGCACGGGTAAAACACCTGGCTGATCTTCTGCGGAAGAGAGTTAACAGATAATGCTATCCCAGCATATATGAAGATCAGAGACCAAGAATTGTAGAGGACATTGAAAACTCAAACAAGTAGGTAGGAGATGTGAACACCAGTACACCTGCTGGAAGAGGAAACCCACCAACCAAGGAACCACCAACAGACAACAACGGTAGAAGGTGAAGGAGGGAGTGGAAAGCCACACTAACCTCAATCCAGGACTGATCTGGAAATACAACTAAATGGTGGAGAAATTATCCAAAACAAACAACTGAACAAGAGAAAGAGAGAAGCCTCAAAACCTTGTACATACAGAAGAATCAGCTTCAACTCAACTTGTCCACACCTGCACAACAGAATACAAGACGTGGTAGATGGAGTAGCCCTCAGTTAAACAACTGGAGGGAAGGACCCACCAAAGAAAGATGCAACAACAATCCAAACCCAAAGACATACAGAGAGCCAACATAAACAACAGCCCAAGACCAGCGAGCTCAGGAGATCAAGGAGACTGAACCACTGAATCTCACAGGTGTTCTACCATAGAAGTTTACACCAGAAACCCAGGGAGTCAGAACAGATCAATTTAAGAAGCTGAGGCTAAGAGTCTCACAAACAATGGGAAGACAAAGAAACAATCCCCAAATGAAAGGAAAGGAGGAAGCCTCAAAAAGAATGCTAAATGAAATAGAGGCAAGTCAACTATCAGATATTGAGTTCAAAGCAATGGTTATCAGGAAGCTCAAAGAGCTCATAAAGAATTACCAAAACTACAGGGAAACTACAATGAACTCACTGCAAACTACATCAACATGAAAAAGAAAATAGAAACTATTAACAAGGACCAAGAAAAAATGAAGAATACAATTTCTGAACTGAAGAACACAGTAGAGGGAATCAACAGCAACCTCCATGAAGCAGAGGATCGGATCAGTGAGCTGGAGGACAAGGTAGAAAAAAACACCCAGAAAGATCAAGAAAAAAAAAAAAAGACTCAGAAAAAATGAAGAGGGGTTTAGGGGACTGCAGGACAACGTGAAATGTAATAATATTCATATAATAGGGATAACAGAAGAAGAGGAAGAAGAGCAAGGGCTAGAAAACGTGTTTGCTTAAAAAAATAATGATGGAAAACTTCCCTAATTTGATGAGAGAAAAGGTCACACAAATCCAAGAAACACAACAGAGTGTCCCAATCAAGAGGAAGCCAAAGAAGCCCACTTCAAGACACATCATAATTAAAATGGCAAAATTCCAAGACAAAGAGAGAATCTTAAAGGCAGCAAGGGAGAAACAGGAAGTAACATACAAGGGAGCCCTGATAAGGCTAGCAGCTGACTTCTCAATGGAAACGCTCCAAGCCAGAAGAGAATGGAAAGAAATATCCCAAGTAATGAGAACCAGAGGCCTGCAACCAAGCTTACTTTACCCAGCAAAGCTCTCATTTAAAATGGAAGGCCAAACAAGGAGTTTTCTAGACAAAGGAAGAGTAAAAGAATACATCTCTAACAAACCAGCTCTGAAAGAGATGCTAAAGGGAGTGCTTTAAGAAAAGGAAGGAAGAGTGAGAAAGAGAAGAACACAGGTACGAAAAAATGGCAATGAATAGGTACCTATCAATAATAACCTTAGGCGTAAATGGATTAAATGTTCCAATCAAAAGACACAGAATAGCTGAATGGATAAGAAAGCATGACCCACACATATGCTGCCTACAAGAGACCCACCTCAGGACAAAAGACCTACACAGACTGAAAGTGAAGGACTGGAAACAAATTTTCCAAGCAAACGGATGTAGGAAAAAAAGCTGGGGTAGCAATATTCATATCAGACAAAATAGACTTAAAAAAAAAAGGACCATAAAAAGAGACCCAAAAGGTCACTTCATAATAATCAAGGGAAGAATCCACCAAGAAGATGTAAACACTGTAAATATATATGCACCCAACATAGGAGCACCCAAATACATAAAGAAAATCTTGGAGGACTTCAAGAGAGACATTGACAGCAACACAATTACAGTAGGGGATTTCAACACCCACTATAAAAAATGGATAGATCAAACAAAGTATCAACAAAGATACTGCAGCACTGAACAATGTCCTAGATCAAATGGACTTAACTGATATATCTATAGAGCCTTTCATCCCAAAGAAGCAAAATACACCTTTTTTTTCAAATGCATATGGAACATTTTCAAACATAGACCATATGATAGGAAACAAAACAAACCTCAACAAATTCAAGAAAATTGAAATCATATCAAGCAATTTTTCTGACCACAAGGGACTGAAACTGGAAACCAGCATCAAAGAAAAAACTCAAAAACACTCAAACTCATGGAGATTGAATAGCATGCTACTAAACAATGAATGGGTCAAGAATAAGATCAAGGAAGGAATAAAAAGTGTCTGGAAACAAATGAAAATGAACTCACAACAACCCAAAATGTATGGAACACAGCGAAGGCAGTCCTGAGACGGAAGTTCATAGCAATACAGGCCTACCTAAAAAAAGATAGAAACATTTCAAACAAACAACCTAACCCTACGCCTACAAGAACTCAAGGAACAACAACAAAGACAGCCCAGAGCAAGTAGAAGGAAGGAAATAACCAAGATCAGAGCAGAATTAAATGGCAGAGACAAAAAGCACAATTCTAAGGATCAATGAATCCAGGAGCTGGTTCTTTGAAGACAGACAAAATCGACAAGCTTTTAAGCAGACTCATCAAGAAAAAAAGACAGAGGACCCAAATAAAAACGATCAGAAATGAAAGAGGAGAGATTACAACTGACACCACAGAAATACAAAGGATTGTAAGAAATTACTAGAAAGAACTACATGCCAAGAAATTTGAAAACCTAGGTGAAATGGACAAATTTCTAGAAAAATACAATCTTCCAAAACTCAATGAAGAAGCAGAAAGCCTGAAAAGACCAAAACAGCAGATGACATTGAGGCACTAACAAAAAAAAAAACTCCTGACATACAAAAGACCTGGACCAGATGGTTTCACAGGAGAATTCTACAGAGCATTTAAGGAAGAACTAACCCCTGTCCTTCACAGACTATTCCAAAAAAATCCAAGAAGATGGAATATTCCCAAACTCTTTTTATGAAGCCAGCATCATCCTAATTCCAAAACCAGATAAATACACAACAAAGAAGGAAAGCTTCTTTGAACAAAGAAGGCCAACATCACTGATGAAAACAGACGCTAAAATCCTCAACATATTGGCAAATCACATCCAGCAATACATTAAAAGATAATATGCCATGACCAAGTGGGATTCATCCCAGGGATGCAAGGATAGTACAATACTAGCAAAGCGATAAACGTAATACATCACATAAACAAAAACAAAGACAAAAATCGCACGATCATATCAATAGATGTTGAAAAAGCACTTGCTAAGGTACAGCACCCATTTATGATAAAAACACTCAGGAAAGTGGGAATAGAAAGAGCAGTCCTCAGCATAATAAAGGCCATATATGAGAGACCTACAGCCAACATCATACTCAATGGGCAAGAACTAAAAACTTCCCCACTAAGCTCAGAAATAAGACAAGGTTGTCCACTTTCACCACTTCTATTCAACATAGTATTGGAAATCCTAGCCACAGCAATCAGACAGGAAAAAGAAATAAAAGGCATCCAAACTGGAAAAAGAGGAAACAAAACTATCATTGTTTCCAGATGACATGATAGTGTACATAGAGAATCCTATAGATTACACCAAAAAAACTGCTCCACCTAATAAATGAATTTGGCAAAACAGCAAGATACAAAGTCAATATACAGAAATCAAAGGCATTTTTGTATACCAATAATGAAACATCAGAAGCAGAAATCAAGAAAAAAATCCCATTTGCTATAGCAACAAGAAAAATACACTTCCTAGGAATAAACCTTACCAAACAGGTTAAAGACCTGTACTCAGAAAACTACACAACACTAAAGAAAGAAATCAAAGAAGACACAAACAAATGGAAACATATACCATATTCATGGATCTTAAAAATTAACATCATCAAAATGCCCATACTACCCAAAGCAATTTATAGATTCAACGCAATCCCCATTAAAGTACCACTGGCATATTTCACAGATATAGAACGAACACCTTAAAAATTTATATGGAACCATAAACAACCCTGAATAGCTGCAGCAATTTTGAGAAAGAGGAGCAAAGCAGGCTGAATCACAATACCTGATATCAAATTGTATTACAAATCCACTGTAATCAAAACAACCTAGTACTGCCATAAGAACAGATACATAGACCAATGGAACAGAATAGAGAGCCCAGAAATAAACCCAAGTCTCTATGGTCAATTAATATTCGACGAAGGGGGCAGCAGCATAAAATGGAGGAAAAATAGCCTCTTCAGCAAATGGTGTTGGGAGAGCTGGACAGCTACATGCAAAAAAATGAAACTCGACCACCAACTTATACCATACACAAAAATAAATTCAAGGTGGATAAATATAAGTTGTGACACTATGAAAGTCCTAGAGGAGACACAGGCAGGAAAATCTCGGATATTCCACGCAGCAATATTTTCACTGATATGTCCCTTAGAACAAGGGACATAAAGGAAACAATAAACAAATGGGGCCTCATCAAATTAAAAAGCTTCTGCACAGCTAAAGAAAATAGCATTACAATAAAAAGAGAACCAACTGTATGGGAAAACATTTGCCAATGATATCTCAGACAAAGGTTTGATCTCCCAAATACATAAAGAACTCGCACGACTCCACTCTAAGAAGACAAGCAACCCAATTAAAAAATGGGCAAAGGACTTGAACAGACACTTCTCCAAAGAGGACATGCAGAGGGTCCAGAGACATATGAAAAGATGCTCAATATCACTAGCTATCAGAGAGATGCAAATTAAAAGCACAATGAGATACCACCTCACACCATTGAGAATGGCCATCACAAACAAAGCAACAAACAACAAGTGTTGGGAGAGGTTGTGGAGAAAAGGGAACTCTAGCACACTGTTGGTAGGATTGCAGACTGGTGTAATCACTGTGGAAAACAGTACGGAATTTTCTAAGAAAACTAAAGATAGAACTGTCTTTTGACCCAGCAATTCCACTGCTAGGATTATATCCTAAGAACCCAGAAACACCAATTCAAAAGAACCTATGCACACCAGTGTTCACAGCAGAACGATTTACAATAGCCAAGTGCTGGAAGCAACCTAGATGCCCATCAGTCAATGAATGGATCAAAAAACTATGGTACATACACACAATGGAATACTATGCAGCAGAAAGAAAGAAGGAGCTCCTACCCTATGCAACAGCATGGATGGAACTGGAGAGCGTTATGCTAAGTGAAATACGTCAGGCAGTGAAAGACAAATACCATATGATCTCGCCTTTAACAGGAACCTAATCAACAAAACGAACAAGCCAGCAAAACATAACAAAAGACACTGAAATTGAATACAAGCTGACAGTGACCAGAGGGGAGAGGGGAGGGGATTATAGGGGAAAAGGGTGAAGGGTTTGCAGGAACAATTATAAAGGACACATGGACAATAACAAGGGAGAGTGGAAACAGGGGATGGAGGTGGGGAGGGCTGGGGGAAAAGGCAGAAAACTATACTTGAACAACAATAAATAAAATGTTTTAAAAAACTACAACTATGCAATAACCAACCATCATTCAGAACCCCTGAAATATAGCTGAATGAAGTCCTACAACTAGGGAATTAAGGAAGTCACATCGAGACTGCTAGGAGGGGTGGAGTTGCAGATTGGGCTAGTCCCACATTCACATGTGGCTTATAAAAACTGGGAGAGATATCTCACTTGTTGAGGTCCACCCAAAGGAGGGAGGAATCCTGCTCTCATACTAGGTACCCCCAGACCAGGATTCCAGTGAAAGGAAGACAGGCATCTACAACTTTGGTTGTAAAAACCAGTGGGGATTGAGGCTAGTCAAACAAAATGCTTCTGAGGCCCAGGAATTCCTTTTAAAGGGCCAGCATATGGACTTACTCACGTTCTCTCTGAGCGCCAGCCCTGGAACAGAAACTCAAAAGGAACAAGGGACATATGGAGAGGAAATGAACTGCCTAGTATCGGGGCAAGAACTGCGGTGGTGGCAGTTTTTCTCAGGCAGAAGAGTTGGCAGAGGCCATTGTTCTTTTGACGATCCCTCCCTCACAGAGCTGGCAAGTGTATACCACATCTGAGATCCATCTAACTGTCTAGCACTGTTCAAACTGTCCTGGTGATGCCCTGAAACCCTGCCTCACCCAACTTGCAGGCCTACTAACTCCCTTTCCAGTGACTTTTCCATATAAACAGCCTGCCTGGCTGAAGCTGTGGACTTTCCTAAAAAGTGGCCCCAGGCCCAAAACTAACCGGCCTTGGTTTGCAGCTTGGTCTTTCTCGGGTATCTCCAAGCCCAGCAAAAGTAGCAGCTATGTGCAGACTGCTTTGTAGCTCATGCCAGGTAACTAAAAAATAAATAAATAAATGAATAAATAAATAAATAAAGCAATTTACATCCCCCCCTTCACCTGGGTATAATGGGTTGGAGCTCGGGCTAAACACTCTAGCCAGCCTGTAAAGCCACCCCAGCTCACCGAGGACCTATAAACGACAATAGCTCTCCACCTAGTCAGACAGCCTATCAGGTGGTTCTGGACCTCAGGGAACCAGGACATCTCAAAAGCCTACCCAACTCCAGCTTGCCACCCACCAGAAGGGACCTGGAAATGCAAACCACAGGATACCTTAGCCCATTCTTGCCCCAGCTCTAACAGCCCTCCCATCAGCGTGGCCTCCAGACATGTTGGCCATGTCCACTCCATCTCTAGTCAGCTTGCCAAAGCCACTGATACACACGATCTAAACAGGGGTTGTCCCTATAAAAGGCCACTCCTTCAAGACTGGGAGAGGTAGCTGTTTCACCTACTTCATAGAAACAAACACAGTGTGACCAACAAAACAAGGAGACTGAGGAATATGTTCCAAATAAAAGAGTAAAATCAACCCTCCCACGAAAACCCTAATGACACACAGGTAAGTTAATTTAGCTGGAAAAAAATCAAAGTAATGGTGATAAAAATGCTCAGAGAACTTTGGAGAATAAAGAAAAAGGCCATAATCAGAAATAAGAAAGCAAACAAAACAAAAACCTAATTCGCAAACGTAAATATATAGAAAAAGCAGTGGATAAACCACCTAAAAAGCTAGTAGAAAGGTTAAGAGAAAAATAGTAAAACCAACTGTAACTGCCATTAAGTAGTAAGGAGATACAGACACAAAAAGATCTAAAATATGATGTAAAAAGATAAAGCATGTGGGGGAAGTAAAACTGTGGCACTTTTAGAATGCGTTCAAACTTAAAAGCCTATCCATAAAAAATAGACTGGTATATGTACAGGTCAATATATATGAACCTCATAGTAAACACAAACCAAAAACCTACAACCAATACACACACACAAACATACACACAAACATAGACATACACAGGAACTGAAACATAACACTAAAGAAAACCAGCAAATCAGAAATTAAATAAATTTTTACTTAAATAAATTAAATAAATAAAAAAGAGAAATTAAATCAGAAATTAAACAGAAGTGAAAACTGGCACCACAGAAATACAAAGATCATAAGAGAACACTACAAACAATTACAGATCAAAAAATTGGGCAAGAAATGGGTAAATTTCTAGAAACAACCTTCCAAGAGTAAAAGAAGAAACAGAAAATCCAAACTGACCATTTACTAGTAATGAAATTGAACCAGTAATCAAAAAAACTCCCAACAACAAATTCCAGGACCAGAAGGCTTCACAGGTACATTCTATCAAGCTTTTAAATAAGAACCGTCCTTCTTGAACTATTCCAAAAAACACATGAGAAAGAAATGCTTCCAAACTCTTCCTATGAGGCCAGCATTACCCTAATACCAAAACTAGTCATATTTAAAAGTTACATGCTAATACCCCAGATGAACATAGATGCAAAATCCTCAACCATATAGACATATAACAACATATAAAAAGAATTCTAAAGACTCCGCCAAAAAAGCATTAGAACTAATAAATGAATTCAGTCAAGTTGCAGGATACCAAGTTAATATTCATGAATCAGTTGTGTAGCCGTGCACAAATAACAAACTATCAGAAGAGAAATTAAGAATAAAATATCTAGCAATAAATTTAACCAAGGAGGTAAAAGACCTGTACTCTGAAAATTGTAAGACATTAATGAAAGAAACTGAAGACAGAAATAAATGGAGGGATATACCGTGTTCATGGATTAAAAAATTAGTATCATTAAAAAGTCCATAATATCAGAAGCAATCTACAGATTCAATGTAATCCTTCTCAAAATACCAATGGCATTTCCCACAGAACTAGAACAAATAATCCTAAAATTTATATAAAATCACAGAAGACCCAGCATAGCCAAAGTAAAGCAACCTTAATGATTAAAGACTTACATATAAGCCCTGAAACCATAAAACTCCTGGAAGAAAACATAGGCGGTAAACTCTTTGACATTAATTTTAGCAGTATTTTTTTTAATGACTCCTCAGTCAAAGGCAAAAAAAAGAAAAACTAACCAAATGAGACTACATCAAACTAAAAATCCTTTGCATAACAGAGTAAATAATCAACATAACAACAAAAGAACTGAATGGCAGAAGATATTTGCAAAGTATATAACCAGTAAGAGTAATTATCTAAAATATTTAAAGAAATCACAAAACTCTGCATAAGAAAAGAAAAACAAGACAAAAACAAACAAAAATACCCCTCTCATAGATCTATTTAAAAAAGGGCAGAGGACCTAAACAGACATTTCTACAAAGACGACATACTTTGTCTAGAGACATCTGCAAAGATGCTCAACAGCAGTAACTGTTAGGGAAATACAAATGAAAAGCACAGTGAAGTCACCTCACATCTGTCAGAATGGTAGTATCAAAAAAACAATAACAAATGGTAGTAAGGATGTGGAGAAATAAGAGCCCTAAAATGAAAACACTAATTCAAAAGATACATGCACCTCTATGTTCATTACTGCATTATTTACAACAGCCAAAATATGGAAACAACCTAGTCGTCCATCAAAAGATGAACTGAATAAAGGAGACACACACAAAAAGTGGAATATTATTTAGCCATAAAAAGAACAAAATATTGCCATTTGTGACCATATAAATAGACCTAAAGGGTACTATGCTAAATAAAGAGATATATACTGCACGACTTCACTCATATGTGAAATCTAAAAGTAAAACACAAAACAAATGAATAAAACGAAAGCAGTCATTGACACAGAGAACAAACTAATGGATGACAAAAAGGAGGGGGGTGGGGGGAATGAATGAAACAAGGGGATTTAAAAAGTACAAAATTCCAGTTACAAAATAAAGGTTACATGTGTGTACTGGTACGACACAGGGAACAGTTAATACTGTAACAGCTGTATGGTGACAGATAGTAACAAGACTTATCATGGTGATCACTTTATAAGGTATATAAATGTTAAATCCCTATTTGTACACCCAAAATTGTATGTTAACTACACTTTAACATAAAATCAGGTTTTTGAAGTATTAAAAACCCTGAAACCTGCTGCTTTACCTGAATCTTTAAATAAAATGAATAAATAGAGACATAAGATTTTTTACACTTTTTATAATGTAGACTAAAAGAAGTTACTGTAACTTGACAGGATCATGCAATACACTTTATAGTGTTTTTCCAATTTAAGTAAAACTTTACCAAACATAGAAATCACAAGAAAGCCAATCAAATCTTCAGACACCATAAATAATTCCAAGTAATTTCAGTCTTGCACCGGTATACTGTTCAACAGCAGAAGCCATCAAAACTGTATGTGTACAGGATATGGCAGTGTGTGTGAGGGTCATCTCAAAAGAAAACCCCTTTATAGGTACTCTGAAAAAAACAAATTACATTTTTTCTCAAAGTTTACACTAGTCTTTCAAAATGAACTACTGGTACTATTGCCAGAGGTTAATTTAAGATAAAAGGAGAAATACCCTGGCTGGTGTAGCTCAGTGAATTGAGCGAGGGCTGTAAACCAAAGGGTCATGGGTTTGATTCCCAGTCAGGGCACATGCCTGGGTTGCAGGCCAGGTCCCCAGCGAAGACCACGTGAGAGGCAACCCACACAACGAATATTTCTCTCCCTTTCTCCCTCCTTTCCCCTCTCTCTAAAAATAAATAAAATAAAACCTTTAAAAAATGGAGGTCATGGCACTTGAAAAATAAATAAATAAACAATTAATTATAACAGCACCATTAATTAGTCCTCGCTGAGAAAAAAGGTCTTTACATCACTTTAATTTTTCCCATTAACTGTCCTTGAGAATGAATCTGTGAGGTACTATACCTGTTTCTCCAAGACAGATGTCCTTTCCTTTTCTGCATGTTTTATCATATTACGCATATATTCCAACTGTTTTTCTAAAAGATTACATTTATTTTCTGCCGCTAACAATTGAGATGTCAGTTCTAAAAAGAATATGTTAAAAAAAGCAGAAATTAGGTCACTTGTAGAACAGTTTTAACAAGCTGTGAAAAGGAATTAACCCTACCGTATATATAATAACCACTTTCCAGCAGTCCTGGAAGCCTTTTCAGATGACCTAAATCATTCCCTACAGGCTGGTCTAATCTGCCTTGAATTCAGTCAGTAAGTATAATTTCATGACATCAGCACTCGTTCCTCAAAATGCACCAGACTATATAATGCAGTTTTGTGGCACTTGAAGACTGACTACTAGAAAATGCTAATGGGCAATCTTGGAGAAATTTTACAATACTGATTTTGAGTGTTTATTTCCTTAATTAAACAAACCTTGATTGTGCTTTGATTCCTCATTTTTTGAATTCTCCCTTTCTTGTATCTGTTCATCCAATACTTTCTTATATTCAATTGTTTCTCTAGACAAGGTTTTCACACTTTCTTCTGCCTGAATCCTTTCAAGTTCCAAGCGTCGAATCTTATCTTGAAGATTCTTCAGAGCAGAGAATATGGCTGCCAAATACAAATATGGATACTATAAGATAACAATATAAAAAGAGAAAGTTCCCTTATAAATAATAACCTGATCTAAATAAAAAATAAAATTGATGGGTGCATACAGTGCAGGATCACTCGTTAGGAATGATAAATTTTAATTATCATCACATGATAATTCTTTTTTAAAAGAAAATCCATTTAAATGCATCTTTTGAGTTTCTGAGATGTGCTAAATACTCAAGTAAAAGCCAAAAACATTTCAAAAATTTTATAAAATGATAAAAATATTTAGCTAATCATACAAAGTTCATATAACTGCCCCACAGAATATTAATTATAACATTTGTTTCAATAAAAGGATCACATGCAGATTCCAATCACAGAGTTAAAATAGTCAAACACAAAAAGGATGATTTTTTTAATGCCTATTTTTCCGTTACTTAGGGAAAAATTATCTAAGCACACTGTAACTGCCCAACAAAAGTTCCTAATTATAAAAGTAATATAAATTCAGTATACAAAGCACAGGAAACAACAAAGAAAATAACAGATAATTCTACTATCAAGAGATAATGACTGTCATTTTGGGTTATTTCTTTTTACCTCTTATTTTTATGTATAAAACAGATTGAGATCAAGCTATTTAAAATTATTTAAAACTTAAAATTTATTTAAGTTTTGTTTTGTACTCTATTATTATGATACTGTAAGCATTCCCTTATGCTGTGTTAAAAGGTTATTTCCTTATTACCAATAAATAAAAATTGAAAAATCAAGTTACTAGGTCAAAAATATTCATATTTTCAAGGTTCCTGAAACAAAGTAAATCACCTTCAAAATAGGCTGCATCAATTTACACTTTCATCAGCAGTTATGTCTTTGCCAACAGACATTAATTACAGTATCTCTGCCACTTTCTGAAATATACTTAATTATGCTATTACAGTTGTCCCATTTTCCCCCTTCATTATCCGCCTCCCTGCACACCCCCTCCCACCCACATCCCCCACCTCTTTAGTTCATGTCCATGGGTCATATATGTAAGTTCTTCGGCTTCTTTATTTCCCATACTATTTTTAACCTCCCCCTGTCTATTTTGTACCTACCTTTTATGCTTCTTACTCCCTATACCTTTCCCCCATTACTCCTTCCATCTCCCACTGATAACCCTCCATGTGATCTCCATTTACGTGATTCTGTTCCTCCTCTAGTTGTTTGGTTTGTTTTTGTTGTTGTTTTTTTTAGATTCAGTTGTTGATAGTTGAGTTTGTTGTCATTTTCCTGTTCATAGTTTTGATCTTTGTTTTCTTAGATAAGTCCCTTTAACACTTCATATAATAAGGGCTCCGTGTGATGAACTCCTTTAACTTGACCTTGTCTGGAAAGCACTTCATCTGCCCTTCCATTCTAAATGAAAGCTTTGCTGGATAGAGTAATCTTGGATGCAGGTCCTTGCCTTTCATGACTTGGAATACTTCTTTCCAGCCCCTTCTTGCCTGTAAGGTCTCTTTTGAGAAATCAGCTGACGGTCCTTTGCAGGTAACTGTCTCCTTTTCTCTTGCTGCTTTGAAGATTCTCTCCTTATCTTTAATCTTGGGGGATGAAACTATGATGTGCCTTGGTGTGTGCTTCCTTGGGTCCAAGTTTTTTGGGACTCTCTGAGCTTCCTGGACTTCCTAGAAGTCTTTTTCCTTTGCCAGATTAGGGAAATTCTCCTTTGTTATGTTTTCAAGTTTTCAATTTCTTGCTCTTCCTCTTCTCCTTCTGGCACCCCTACAATTTGCATGTTGGAACATTTAAAGTTGTGGGTATTCCTAAAGCTCTCTTCATTTTTTTGAATTCTTGTTTCTTCATTCTGCTCTACTTGAATGTTTATTTCTGCCTTCTGCTCCAAACTGTTCATTTGAGTCCTGGTTTCCTTCCCATCACTGTTGGTTCCCTATATATTTTCCTTTATTTCACTTTTCATAGCCTTCGCTTTTTCCTCTATTTTGTGACCATACTCAACTATTTCTGTGAGCATCCTGATTACCAGTGTTTTGAATTTTGCATCTAATAGGTTGGCTCTCTCTTCATCACTTAGTTATATTTTTTTCCTGGAGCTTTGATCTGTTCTTTCATTTGGGCTTTTTTTTGGGGTGGGGGGGTGTCTCAGCAAGCCTGTTACATTCTAAGGGGCAGAGCCTTAGGTATTTGCCAGGGCAAGGCAACCCATGTCACTGAGTTGTGGAGCTGTATATGGGGGATGAGTTAGAGTGGGAACAATGCCATTTGCTTGGCTTCTGGTGCTGATTCCTGGATGAGTGAGTTTGTGTCCATTCTAGGACCCTGTGGGTCTCTCCAACAAACTTGAGGCTGGGTATTTTTCCCACCACTGCAACCTCCACAGGTTTTATCTTTCAGAGGTTTTGAAGTTTTATTTCCCTGCGCTGGAACCCTGTGTGTGCAGTCTGTCTTGCTCCCCAGTTGTTCCTCCTGGTTCATCCACACACAAATCTGGGACTGCCTGGTCTGCCAGTTGCCTTGCTCAAGTCTCTCCACCCTGGCTACCCCGTCTCTGCCCCTCCTACCGGTCTGGATGAATGTTTCTTCTTTAAATCTTTGGTTGTTGGACATCCATACCATTTGATTTTCTGTGAGTTCTAGTTGTTTGTTTGATATCCTTGTTTTGGTTGTACAAGCAGGCAGTGTACCTACCTGTGCCTCCATCTTGGCCAGAAGTCTCTCCGCCATTCTGACTGAAGAATACATACAACTTCTGGCTATTTTATTTTGCATTTCTATTATAAAGTTTAAATATATTATTGGTCAACTCTCTGCCATTTATAAATTTCTTCACCTATTTTTCTTTAAGAAAAAGTCTAGACCTCTGTTTATTGTTTTTAATTCTAGTTTTGATGTACTGATGTATTGATTTTCCATACAGTTATATGAAACAATTTTTTCCATCAAGTTCTTTGTTTATATGTATACAGAATGTTTTTCTGTAAACAAGATTAAATAAACTTTGTATAATATAATAGTTAAGTATAATAGTTTCACAGATTTTTACATTTAATTCTTTAAGTCGAATAAACTGTATTTTTTATATTAAAGAACTTTAAATGGGAACTTTATCATATCCCAAATTCCCACATATACTTATATATATAAATAGAATTACTACTTACATATATGCCCAAGTCAGTTTCAGGACTTCCTTTTATTCTGATTCCATTAGTA